>JABBWD010000124.1:0-69966 GCA_016628565.1 Suillus placidus | reverse complement strand
AAGAGTAGATGATAAAGCATACTAGTACTGGTTCAAACGACGAAAGCGCCATCAGGCCGACCTTCTGCAGCGATAATGCTTATCAGATGTGAACCTTAATGAGTGTTCAATTTCCACGCTAGAATCGAGTCTGTCCTAGCGCTGCTTACTGTATGAGACATCGAAGGAACAGTCAGTGAGAGTCTAATTCAAATCACGAGGTCACGAACACTTGTGTACTTAGATCGGTCAGTCACTGCAGCTTAAATCTCATTAAGGCATGATACATGATGCAAGGCCTCGTGACTTACCGTACGTGTCATGGCAGTACCCATCAAGGTGGCATAACGAGTGAGGGTGAAAGTAATCCTAATGATGCCCACTTCTTTCCCCAGATCAACTGGACCTGCGAGCTAACTAGCGCGCATCGGACTCGCTCGAACGGGGTTACAAACCTCTTGTGAAATCGTCAAGCAGTAGTCGAAGATCTGGGTTCAAAGATGAGAAGGACATTAAGGATAACCGCAGTTTAGACACTCACCACTGCTGCCATCGCTCCAACTATATCCATCGTCAGACACAATGGGAGTGCTAGCAGTGAAGTGCATACCTGTGAAATACTATCAATGCGCAAAGGCGCTGAAACATGAGCATTCGTACTACGGGTTGGAAAGCTATGTATTCACCTGCGCCGTCTGAAAACCTATAGTGGTAGCTGACATGATGATGATGATGAAAGTGTTCTTGGTGTATAAACTTTCACCTGCATGTCATTTAAGACTGTCAGTCACAGCCCCGGATCCAGCACCGCGCATAAATATTTCCTTTCAAGTCCGGTCAAATGTGTTGGACAGTGCACCGCGAACTGTTCCGAGGCTCTCTGATACGCAAAGTATATTTCAATAGTTGTCCCGTGCTTACGCTATATAGCACGCACCGTTCTTGACTTCCAGACGAACCCCTTTGCCCACCAGCAATTATATACTATATTACTGAGAATGCACAACCGAAGACACTATACATTTCGAGATTCAGACAAAGAAAAGACTGTGCAAACTTACGAAGTTACGGATCTTCTGCCTGAAGGCGATTCCATGTATTATCATATAATGATGGATACGTGGATACCGCCACAGGGAATCGATGTAGATCGATGAAATTCTGAATGGGATGGATACTTACAAAATATCGTGGTATCAGAAGCGGGACACACGGATAGAACATCACCAGGTTATTGGGGACTTGCTGTGGGTTCAATCAGTTTCGAACGGTGCCTCACAATCGGTGCACTATCAAGAACAGGACGACATCGCGCAACAAATGTTCGGCATGGCGATGCACCACAACGGGGATGTGCATGTGTATATATCATAATCAGCATCACCACGATGAGTTTGAACTGCTAAGCTCGTACCATCATGATGAACCGGATAGATAGATTCATTAGAAGTTGTCAAAAAAGATGATTAGCATCAATCCCCCAACAACCGCCCACTCTCCCATACGCCCTTACAAGTGACAACGCTCGGCCGTAACTTGAAGTTCGCCTTGTATGTGCGAATATGTGGACCCCATCAACCCAGAACGTACGATCGTGAGCCTGGCAGATAGTTCTCTCGAATCCTGACTTGAAGACTACAATATTTATTATGATTGCTGGTGCCGTTCACCCGATAGCGGAGTTTTGAACGGAAATTGAATTTCGCACGTTTGCGAATAAGTGTGTCACAGGTATTTCTTGCAACCTTACATCCGTCGTCGTCGTCTTCGTCGTCGTTCACCAGAATAATGCTTACCGCCCGCGGCGTTACCCGCCTCTCACGGAGAGCGGCCAACAGTGCAAGAAACACAAGCCGGTTCATTAACACCGCCGCTTATTCTTTGTCGCGTGTCGCCGTTCCGTCCTCCTCCCAAAATCAAAATGCAGCCGCTCGTCCTTCGCGTGTATCAGCGCAACCCGGTGAGTTCTAAGTCTGGGATTGTTGTTCTTACCACTTACTGATGTTTTATGGCTTTTTTCGCGTCGTTCTATTTGGACCGGATGAACTCGGGTTATAGCGCGGACATATGCAACGGAAGCGAAGGGAGCTGCGGGGACTGTGAAAACCGTCATTGGTGCCGTCGTCGATGTTCAGTTCGAGACCGATGCTCTTCCACCCATTCTCAACGCACTGGAGGTTCAGGACTTCCACGGTGGCCGTCTTGTCCTCGAAGTCGCATCACATCTTGGGGAGAACTCCGTCCGTACCATTGCTATGGATGGTACCGAGGGTCTCGTTCGTGGCCAAAGGGTAGTCGACACCGGCGCTCCCATCCAAATTCCTGTCGGTACTGCAACTCTCGGTCGCATCATGAACGTCATCGGTGAGCCAATTGACGAGCGTGGTCCTATAAAGGGTGTCAAGCTCTCGCCAATTCACGCCGACCCTCCTCCATTTGTTGATCAGTCAACCACTGCCGAAGTTTTGGAGACCGGTATCAAGGTCGTCGACCTTCTTGCTCCTTACGCCCGTGGTGGTAAAATTGGTCTTTTCGGTGGTGCCGGTGTCGGCAAGACTGTGTTGATTCAGGAACTTATCAATAATGTTGCCAAAGCCCACGGTGGTTTCTCCATTTTCTGCGGTTAGTTTAACTCTATTTTTTTTTGTCGCATCAAGACTTTATTTCCTTTATTTGATAGGTGTTGGCGAACGTACTCGCGAGGGTAACGATTTGTACCATGAAATGATTGAGACTGGCGTCATCAACCTCGAGGGTGACTCCAAGGTAGCTCTCGTCTTCGGTCAAATGAACGAGCCCCCTGGTGCACGTGCTCGTGTGGCTCTTACTGGCCTCACTATTGCTGAGTACTTCCGTGATGAGGAAGGCCAGGATGTGCTTCTTTTCATCGACAATATTTTCCGTTTCACCCAGGCTGGTTCTGAGGTGTCCGCTCTGCTTGGTCGTATCCCCTCTGCCGTCGGTTACCAGCCTACACTCTCAACTGACATGGGTGGCATGTATGTACATTTCTATGCTCACTGTAATATTGATTTGACCTTCAGTGTAGGCAAGAGCGTATTACCACCACTAAGAAGGGTTCAATCACTTCCGTGCAAGCAGTCTACGTACCCGCTGATGATTTAACGGATCCCGCTCCTGCCACCACTTTCGCTCACTTGGACGCTACCACTGTGTTGTCGCGTGGTATTGCCGAGCTTGGTATCTACCCCGCTGTCGACCCCCTTGACTCCAAGTCACGTATGCTTGACCCCCGTATTGTTGGTCAAGAGCATTACGAGGTTGCCACCGCTGTCCAGAAAATTCTTCAGGACTACAAGTCTCTCCAAGATATCATTGCCATTCTGGGTATGGACGAATTGTCAGAAGAGGACAAGTTGACGGTCAGTGAATACACAGACGAAAGTAATGCTGATTGCTGACGGAGACTAGGTCGAGCGTGCTCGTAAGATCCAACGTTTCATGTCACAACCCTTCCAAGTCGCACAGGTCTTCACGGGTTACGAAGGCAAGCTCGTGCCTTTGAAGGACACCATCCGCTCTTTCAGGGAGATCCTTTCTGGTACACACGATAACTTGCCCGAGTCTGCATTCTACATGGTGCGCACGCATGTATAAATTTGTTGTGATGTTTGCTGATGTGTTGAACAGGCCGGTACGATCGAGGACGTCAAGTCCAAGGCTGAGCAGCTTGCCAAGGAGATGGGTGGCAACTAGACAGGACATATTGTACTCGCTCTACTTACTCGTCCATTGCTGTTATCCACGTAGAATAGAGCTAGTCCATGGATCAAAGGTATCATATATCTGTATTGTGCTTCCGGCCAGATGTTGGTGTGCAGTGCCTTCCTTTGTCTCGATGGTAACTGAGGGTTTGTACCGAGTTTGTACATGCAGAAGTGTACTAGGACCGGACAGTGTACACCCATACTAATCATGTCAGAATATTAGGACCAGGGGCTTTTTGTCTTGAAGACTCACGCATTTCGTTGGATCCACAACCCACACGCTTCGACGCGTAGTGTGGACGCGTGAAGTCACCGGCACGTGACCCGGGCACGCGGTTTGGTTCGAAATGGTCACCAACGCGAATTTTGGTGGATGCCACATCTCTCATCGCGCCAAACATGTCCTCCTCATCATCTCTAACGTTGAGCACGCTATTATCAACACTACACACACACCTCAATGCCCAAACCCAACTTCTGCCAACACTCCATGTTCAACTCGGCTTACCACAAACCGCGCTGGAAGACGAACTTCAAACATTACAGCATACCCTGACCAAAGCCGTCGAGTCTCAGATAGAGGTGCGGAAGAAGCAAGTGGATGATTGGATAGGAAAATGCGAGGGGGTGGAGTCTGGTTGTGCTCGGTATTCGAGAGCGCTGGGCACGCATGCTAAAGTTGCCGGATCGCTCAGCGATCTGAAAGCTGAGAAGGTCTTGCCAAGGAGATATGAAAGCGCCACTGTGTATCAGGAGAAACTAAGACAGGTCAGTCGGATCTTTTGTTCTTGTGATCTACTACGATGACAGTCTCTTAGATCTATCATACGAAACTCGAGCAGCTCGCAACGTTGACCAATCGCCTGAACGTTCTCGCACGGACGCTGGGCTCTCATTTCTTTCAACACGATATCTTAACTCCTGCGGTTGCTGCTACTGAGGAACTAGACAACCCTACAGCACTCCGAGATGTTATGCCTGAACGTTTCTCCAAACTTGAAAAGGAGCTTGTACGAGGAAAAGGCGAAGTGGTGAGCCGGTCTTTCCTCGTTTATCTCTATACCGCTGATCACAGGTTTACAGTTGAAACGACTAAATCAACTGGGTGAAGTCTTCACCCAGATCGACTGGCTTTATTCAGAACTAGGTATCGATCCTCCCCCACCAACTGTCACAACACCGGTTGCCACTTCATCTTCAACACTCGCTGTACCGAGATATTCTCTACCACGATCTTCATCCGCAGGTAGCACGCGTCTCAACTCGAGTGCAGATCCATTTGCGTCCTCAACCAACGGACCGTTGACTCCCACTCCTTCATCTATCGGGAAATCCGACAACCACATGCTTTGTCCATCGTCCTCTCCCCCACAGCCCTCTATAGCCCATCCAGAAGTCCCCGAGTTCCCCGACGAACATGAATACCTCAGGTCCCTAGGACGCTTCATCGAACTTCTCGACTCATCGCCACAAGACTCGTCACCTGGACCAATCTTAAATTCATGTGGTATTGAACCGACGCAGGGGATCTTATCTTGGGCTGATAGACTGCACGCCGAACTAAACGAACTCAAGAGGCGCCGCGAAGTGCACATCCAAGCTATGTATGACCAGCTGGAGGCGCTTTGGCGACGCATGGGTGTGGGCGAGGAGGCTATGGATGGTTTTGTCGAGGCGAATCGCGGGACGACGCCTCCAGTGGTCCAGGCGTATGAAGAAGAACTGGAGCGCATGATTGACTTGAAGCGCGAGAGAATGGGTGAATTTATTGCTAATGCTCGCACAGAAATTGAGAGCCTGTGGGAGGAGCTCATGGTAGGAGAAAATGAGCGGAATGATTTTGCGGCGTTTGCTGATGGTGAGCTTGTTTCTGTCGCCCTCTTCGTGGAATTTCGACTGAGGGAATGTCATAGATGAACATACGGAGGATTTGCTGAGCCAGCATGAGCATGAGATCGCCCGCCTGAAAGCGGAAGTGCGGCTCAAGATGCCACTGCTGACATCGATCAAGAAGTACATGGAGATTTGTGAGGAAGAGAAGGAGCTAGAGCGTGTAGCCAGCGATCAGACACGCCTTCTAGGAAGGGGTGGGGGACGAGATCCCGGTAGATTGCTCCGGGAAGAGAAGATGCGAAAGAGGGTTGGGAAAGAGAAGCCCAAGGTTTGTCAATGCCTGTTCATACTCTCGACCTTCCGTCTAATTGTCTTCCGAACAGCTTGAACAACAACTACTGTCATCGCTGCCTACATGGGAGCAAACGCACGGTCGAGCTTTCCTCGTGCATGGCGGAAGCATGCTCCAGCTGTTGATGGAGAATGCATCGGCGAACGAACAGGAGAACCGTAAAAGAACGCCTACTTCTCAGTATTCTGCGCAGGCACTTAACAAGGGGGCTTCACAAAGCCTGAAGCCCACCGCAGCCGCCACCAGTGGGGCAAATGTCCCTTCCAAAGGAGGATATGTCCCTGGGAAATCTAATGCATCTCATCACGGCGTGGTAACACCCGCCGTTCGGCCAGGATCGTCGATGTCTTCGAATACCCACGGAACTAATAAACGACAGAAACTCGTCGATGGCACGCATCATACCGTAGCACGTCCAGGATCTCCCACAAGGGGCCGGACACCCAGCGGCAATTCAGCTCTCCCCCGGCCAACTACGCAACACGCGCCGCCTATGACTTCCCATTCGAAGAACTCGCAGGGGTACGCTGCACTGGGGTGGGGCCGCAATCCTTCGACGATGCCACGATCAACATCGCATACGAGCGTAACACACCTTAGCTCGAGCGTGAGCTCGCACTATCTTTCGAGCTCACGATCGTACAATTCAGCATCGATGGCGTCCAGTCATTCTAGGGAATCAGCAGCTAAAAAGACGACGGGTCGCATTCGCAAGGAGAGCTTCAAACCACGGCCGAGCATCGATGGCGGTAGTGGGGGCGCTGTGGGATGGAAGAGCGGGTTTCGGGGGATGAGCGTTGCAGAGGAGGACGGATGCTGAGAATGACTTCCTGCATTCTTTTTTTTATCTTTTTATTTTTTTCTGATGATCTTTCAATGACCACTTTCGTTTATCATTCAAGCGCGGCGAACTTGACGGGCTAAACTTACGTTATTTGTGAACTATGTATGCCTTGTTGTACTTTACCTTCCTCGATGGAGCCTTTGTTGGCCAATTTCGTTTCGTCCTCGTTATGAATCATGATGCATGATGAACTGGCAAATTGATTCGGACAAGCGGCGGCGGTGCCGGGTGCCAGATGCGTGTGATACTTATCGCTGTTTTATGTAAACTCGATGTTCAAGCCTAACGTTCAAGTACACCCATGAGCCCATTGCGCTTGGTCACTAGTACTCAGTCACTACTCAACACTCAGTGCCAATGCAGTTACTAAAGGCTTGATTCTCTTCAGGGAATCGACGACGTTGCATCGTGACACTCACTGTGTATCCTTGACATCCCGTGGGTCATTATGTTCGAACGTTCTCCTGCGGCTGGGAAATAGTATTAGATTCGCGATGATTCCGCAAGGCAAACCTTGGGCTTGCTTCATACTAGTACATAGGTCACAAGTCCAGGGTTGATCATATGCAGCGGCGCAAACAGTGATCGTCGCACCCCTTTATTGGGGTGCTCTTCGAGTCTTATCTATCGAGCGCTCTCTTGCTTTCTTCCACTTCCCACAAATCACTCCTGCAACTCACAATGTCCACCTTGCGAAATGCACCAGCTGGTACACGTCGGGCACACCCCTTTCGCCCTCCTAGATCAACAGAGTTCTCACAACCTGATACCTCCTTCATCCTCAGAGACCTTGCAGACAAGGTAGCCAAGTTCAAACGGAGCACGGATACTCTTAGTCCTGTAGAAATTACAAACGTCAAGCCCGTTGCTTCATACTCATGGATCGAGGCTGCAACGCCAACGATCGCTGTCCCTGGTAAGCATATGGTCCATGTCTGAGTAAGATCAGGTTGATCAATGTCCTGCTGATGTCGCATAGGTTCTCCCAGAGTCTGGTTCACAGGCCCCCAGCGCGTCCCGGCTGACTCTGGAACACGCTTTGTGGACCAAAATGCATTCTACATGCGAAAAATGTCCCCCCTCATCCCCCTATTCGCAGCCATTGATGATATGGATCCTAGTTTCGACTACAAGCAGTTCGACTTCATCACGGACCGCAACAACCTTCGCAAGCTTCTCCGCTGGGCCAGTGCCTCATCGGACGAGAAAGACTTTCGCATCGATGTTGATGTGGCGGGCTCGACGTGCTTGTTCACACGCCTTGAGGCACAGAACACGGACACCGTGCAAGGCTTTATGGGGTATGGACATGAGTACGGGAAAGCGGCCACGAGAGTCACTCACGGCTGCGAGAGAGCTACTGGACATCATCGGATGATTTCCATCGTAAGACTCTTGCGTTCTTAGCCGGGTCACTCATCGCAACACATTGTATTTGATAGGACATTGGTGAACTGAAGATTCTCCTTCGATTCACGATTGAGGCATGCACGTCTTCCACCAATGACACGAACGACGAGGACGACCTCCTAGCAGCCTTCTCGGGCCTGGGTATTGGCGGAGCGTCTCCCTCCAGCAGCCGTGACACTAAGAAGCCTCAAGCCACGATGCCAGCTGTCCGTGGCGTCTCCATCACCCAAACAACTCCACGCAAAGTCGTCCCGCAAGCCTCTCTCATCGAGCTCAAGACACGCGCTGCCCGCCGAGAGATCGACTGGGCAGAAATTTATCCACAGGTCTATCTTTCTCAGACAGCATTCTTGTATATCGCGAAGCACGAACGCGGCAACTTCAATACCCTGGAGAAGGTAGAACTTGGCTCGGAGAGCATGCAGACCCATGCCCGCCGTGCTGAGCAGGGCATCGCGAAGTTGAAACTCGTGCTTCAGGATATCTTGGATGCTGCGAAAAAGGAAGATGTGGGGGTTGGCTTGAGTTTGGTGGCAAAGGATGGCAAGTTGGCATTATACAAGCGCCAGGAGGGGACTGGAAAAGGGCCGGGAAAAGACATCACAGACAAATTCAATTGATGTGGGATTACTATCATGATCATTCCGGCAAGTAAGTGGTACCAAAGCGACCTTCGACAATTTGCGGTGTAGGATATGGCTAAAGCGATGTTTTTGTATTGTGATCGAATTTGAAAGACGTGCTTCTTGCTGCACACAGTGCACACAGGATGGATGCGATGTCGGTGATCTGGGGACCGATGGCTTGTCCATGCAAGCAGTGCAAGACCTCAAGTAAGATTCCTGAGTTAAATTACGATCGCTGGAGACTCGACGTGACCGACGCTGGGGAACCGAGAAACGACAGACGAACAGAACTGAACCGCGTTCTCGTTGCGGACGAGGATGGGTACCAGCTGACTTTGCAGGCACATCTTCATTGATAGAATACATTCTGTATTTGTTCTAGATGGGGGAAATGTCCCCCCTCTCGTGTCCTAGGCTATTCGCAGCAATTCGACTTCATCACAGATCACAATAGCCCTCGCAAGCTTCTCCGCAGGCCAGTAGGTCATCGGATGAGAAAGACTTCCGCATTATGCGTTCGCTCATATATAATTGAACATACATATGTACAACCAAGTTCGATACCGGGGGCAGGCTCTACGTATAGGGATGTCCGACGTGAGGTCTCGGACCCTAAATAACAATATTTGTTTTTTAAAAAGACGACTTCTGTATCGATGTGTTTATTAGCACAGAGAACGCATACACTTGGGTAATAGAGTAGCTCACCACTAAAATAAGAAGGACGCAGAAAATACAAACTGAAAGGGGTGAGCACAGTCAGCAAGCTCGAATGACAGACGCTATCTGTGACTCACAGATGTATCAGCAGGTTTAAGCTTCATCTGACTAGTTGAGTGTCACACTGCCTCCAGACCGCGCTTGAAATTCATGTGGACGGGATAGCAATTCCATTGAAGTCGTCGATAAGAACGGTTGCTCCCTGGTTGCTTGAAGATTGAATAGTATCCGAGAAGCAAGAACACTGTGCGCGACAATCTGAGGTCTAAAACGAGGAATGTGAGCTTTCGACAACATATATCTAGCTTGACCAGACTAACGTGTTTAGCATCTCGCTGTACGAGAGCTAGGGGGTCTACTCAGTTCTTCGAGGTCAACGAAAACAAACAAAGAACTCACAGGCAACACAACGATAACGATCACATTGACTATAGATATCACTACAAAGATGTCAGTACGAAATCAATAGTAACAATGGGGTTAATACTCGTGATGCAGAACATGTAGAGTAGTCCATCACGATAAATACTCCTTATCAGCGCACTTTGAGAACCCAGATAGTGTCGGTATCTCAAAAATGCAGTGGTGGACATCAGAACTAGAAGTGGATTATCAAGTGAGGAATTTTGAATCAATGGTCGCCTCACCTATCTCGAAGAACATCAAGAGTCCATACGGGAGGGCACTACTACGAGCCCCCTCCAACACGCAAGGCGGGGCGACTGAAAGGAGATGAATACTAAGACTAAGAAGTGAGCCTTGAGACCTCGCCTGGGCCTGGGATGTTGAAGTTGATGGGGGCAGCACTTAGAATCACACACACCACCATGATGGCCTGCGCCATACGGGTCAGTGATGCACAGGGAAATAGAGATACCATTGTACCAAACCAAAGGAAAGAAGAATGATAAGATAAGCCCTTTTGTTGCCAGAGAAGGCGTAGACCCTGGAAATTAATAAACCTGTTGTGCGAGTGTAAATTCATACTGTAACGTGGTATGCGAAAGCCGACCTTCCGAGGCAATGATGCCCAAGAAATGTATGCCTGGGAAATGTCATTGCCAAGTCATGCCATGAGAGCTATGTGGACCGACCATTTACAGCATCGTTAAAAGGTGCACACTATATGTTGATGTGAGTTGCAATTGGCGCTGCACAAACCAAAGGTATACTCACATTTTGCGTGCCCCATGTCTTGACAGCGGCTGGTTAGGAATCAGATTTTGCGTAGTAGCGCGCACCGGCGTATCTTACAGTACGAGGTCATAAGTGCACCAGCAAAAGGTACATATCGTGAAATCGTGAAGACAATCCGAATGATTCCCCACTTCCGCCCCCAGCTCCATTGGGCCTACAAGAAATATCAGCACTGAGGTATGGGTGGCTGATTTGTCTGACTTCAGAGTGTAAGGTGACCAAGTAGTCATAAATCTGGACCTGCATTAGAGCTATGATAATGAGACTGAAGAGACACAACTTACTAGGACTGCTGATGCAGCGACTTTGGAAAGCCGTGAATAACGATAAGATTGTAACCAGCCAGACCTCACCGTTAGTATACTTCAATAATTAGAGATATTAGAGAAAGGGTGAACGAAGGCACGATTGGATTACCTTGGCTAACTGCAAACCGAAGGTGTCCGAGACTGACATTTTTCGAGTGGCGCAACGGGTGAATGGAACTATGCGGCAGCAAGTAGTTAATAAGTACGGTAATAGTGAGCAGTGCAACCGTGACAGTGTTGCTACTGTATATGATACGGCTGTGACCGTTGACGGCAAGTATTGAGGACTGTGAGTGTGCAGTGACCTATATAGAGCGCTCCTAGCACTCAGCGCTCAGCGCTCAGATATGGAGGGTGCCTTGATGATCACGATATCATGATGCATGGATTACGATGGTCGCACTGCGTGATCGGAGCACAGGATTCATGATGGTTCGACTTGAAGAAGGTGATTCAAGTACACCATCAGTGACATGATAAGTCGCGTTATCGAGACGAAGTGATAAAAGTGAAAACGTGCTACGCGATCAGCTCGATTATGTAAGTAGAACCTCATCATGAGAGCCGCGACCGTGACAGGATCCGTCTAGTCTCGGGCCCTACTAGCTAGACCGAAAGAGGCCACAGTCACTGACTCGCTCCTTCTATTATGGTCTGTTTCCACTCCCTCGATACCGTAGTACTAAACATAGGCCTCAACTATCAGCAAATTACCAATTGTGGTATTTCCAATGGCCATCGCTATCAGAACTTCCATGCACACCGAACTATCCGCAACCCCAGAATTCCGAGTCGGGGGAATAGTGTCGACCTAACCCGGGCCAATTGCAGGAATGGAGTACTTGTGCGTGAGTATCAAAATCATCCAATCTCGAGCTGTCCCATGCATGTTGTTTGAAGTCATCTTTTTGCAACTCGAACAATCCAAGTCGGCTTACAGACGACGAGTTTCAGGTTAAGATATCCGAGTCTGTCAGTCACTTCTAGCCTATCGACTTTTATAGATCCTTAGCGTGATCCTTACTGACTTCATACAGTCTCTTCCTGCACGGTCTAAGATATTTATTGCAAACACAAGTTGGAATTGCTCGTCATCGCACGTGTTCAATCAACCACTACCCAACTTCCGTCACGGTATGAGAGCGAGCTCTTCGTGACGTTGACTCAATTGCTAGTCACAGCCTCTGCTCGCCATATGCTTATCTTTCCCTACTTGGGAGCATGTACGTGCCTAAGAATCAGATCATGAGGTGTGAAAATTTCTCAACTAGGATTGATTTGGATCCTTCACAGCTGCGTCTTCCCTATATGCCAACTCATAATTCTGTAAAAATGACAATACCGTCCGACAGTCACCATACAACGTCCTAGACGGTAACGCCGGTCTCTAGTTTCTCGATAAGAATGAAAAGAGTGACGGTACGTGATAAGGTGGTCTGGGCTCAAATATTATGCTTGCTCACATCTAGATGATGCTACGTCGATGTGACGTGTACTCAAAAGACAAAGTACGGGTACCACGACCATCGCAACTACATGCGTCATCGGTTTAGCACGGCACTTATATCTGTTTAGGTGAGGGTATAAAACCTAAATGACTGATGACAGAACCGTGGTTTCTCCACATCCCGGAATATGAGGGACTTCAATGAGCCAGAGGCCAAGCTGGACGCTCTTTTGGACACCATCAACTCCTCTGCACGCCAAGCAATCGCAGAATACAAGAAAATCGGACATGGGTCCCCAGTGCCGACGCAACAGCCTTCCAACCCCTCGACCTGACGACCGATACACTGCCCCTCAAGAGGGCGATCAGGTTGCTCGAAGGTGCATACCATCAATTGAGCTCGATACTGGCACCCCCCCAACACGCGGTGATGAACGTGAGTACCGACCGTAAATGATAATTATTATGTTCATGATTGCGTTAGTTTGTTTTCAATTACAACTGGGCGTGCACAAACGTTGCCTTGCGAGCGCGCATTGCAGATGTTCTGGACGAACAACCAGAAGGTCTTAGCGTGGATAAGCTTGCTGAAGCAGTTAACCTCGACGAGATCAAGACTGCACGGGTCTTGCGAGCCCCGACCCTCATGGGCTGCTTTAAAGAAGGTAGTATGCTCACTATCGGTTGAAGATCATCTCTGAAACATATTGTGTGTTTAAACAGTTGAGCGAGATGTCTTCGCAAACAACCGGCTATCCCTCATCCTCAAGTCAGAAAACAACACTGCGTGGTTTGCGCGAGTTCTTTCTCGGCACGTCTCGAAGTGTGCTGGAGTTGTCTATGAGTCTATGATCGAGGAGGAATTTTCAAGATCACACGAGATTGATAAATCACCCCGGGACTTTGTCTTCAGGAAGGAAGGTCTGAAGGGTAAGGCCTGGAAAATCCTCAACAGTACTGATGTGAGTTGTCATCGCCACAACCCCCTTCGTCACCTTGATGCGTTTTCTAGGATGAGACACGCAATGTGTGTACAGAGTCATCTGTTCACAGCTGGCAGCTCACAGAATCATACGTATAGGAATTTCACAGAGGCATGTTTAGCCTAAGTGAGCTTCACGGCGCTTCTGCAGTGCTGTATCGTACGCAAACGCCTCTTTCACATTATTAACATGATTTTGACGCAGGTCGTAAGACTATCCATGGGACGATGTATCGTCTGTGGTAGATATTGGATGTAGCGTTGGATCATTTCCCACTCCTCTGGCGAAAATGTTCCCTCATCTCAGAATAACCAACCAGGATCTCCCGGAAGTTATCGTACAGGCAAAAACTGTGAGCTCAAATACCCAGGCACAGAACCATTCCAACAGGCACGTCATTGATATTTGATTAGCCGTGGGAGGAGAATGCTCCCGAAGTACTGCTCGACGGGCGCGTGGAGTTTATACCAATCAATTTTCTCGAGGACGTACCGGCTGTTGGGAAGGATGTCTACTATGTAAGAGCCTAATTTTGTCCCCATTCGTTCCTGGTAACTCGATCAATAAATATAGCTGAGGAACATTATCCACAACTGGCCGGACGTCGATGCGACCAAAATCTTCCATAACATTCGCAAAGCAATGGGTCCAAACAGCCGAGTGCTAATTCGTGAGTCGGCTGCGGTCGATTGTGGTGTTTCCTTCAAAGCTGATATCTTGTACTAGATGATTGCGTGATGGTCCAGACATTTCAAGAATCTGGCGTAGCAACTGACGAGTTAACTATCGTGAGTCTTGGAGGGCAGCTTAGTGTATTTCTAAATTCACGATCCCCAGGCCCCTGAACCTATGTTACCGAACTTTGGGGCAGGCAGTCACAGAACGTACCAAATGGACCTGATTATGTGGTTTACTCTAAATTCCAAGGAAAGAACCTTGGATGAGCTGAAAACCATCGGGCAAGTTCCTTATAGTATACCTTGATACTTTGGCGATGACTGGCGATAATTCACAGGGCCACTGTTAGTCTAATACTCACCCAGGTTTATGATCTTGTTGAGACAATGGTCGTGGAGTTCAGGATTGCTGAGATCTGATGCCAACAACAAAATCTCCAATACGTAGCTCGTGTCATGGATATATGGCACTATAGCAGTCATGAATTTGCTCAATCGGATATCGTGTGCGACTAGATATTAGGGTCGTTCAGAGTAGGCTTAAAAACGCATTCTGAAAAGTCAGGATGCATCATGACAGTTCAAGAAGCTCGCTTGAAATCTGTGAAGTTTAAACTCCGTTCAAACAAGAAAATGCCTTTAATAAGTCCAGTCAAATTTTCACTAAGTATTGGCGCAAAACATTTTGTAGTCTATGCAGAAGAAGGGCCGCTGAATAAATGTAAAACATTTTGAAAACGTGCAGGTTGATTCACAAGGTGGATTTATGAGCAGGAAGATGGTGGGGATGGAGTACTGCGTATTGGGATTAGGGATCTGCACAGGTAAACCCGGGGTACATGGGCATCAACCCGTACCCATACCCCTGCAAACCCCTACCCATACACCAGGGTAAGGGTCAGACAGCGGGTACGAGGGTATTCACGGGTACTGAGGGTATTCACGGGTAGCTAGCGGGTAGCAGCCAAAAAATTGATAATGACATAGCTGCGAACATGAAGTAGTAAAGTCCTACACAGTGATATCATCCCACCCATTATCAAGTGCCTTCTCGTCACCTACAACATCAGGTAAAACCGCAACTGCCTTGATGTCATTGTCCTCGACAAGACCCATCAGTGACCAGGTACCCAAACACAAGAGAGCACGTGTGAATTGAGCTGACAGTCGACTACGCACGTGAGACAGCAAGAGACGCCCGCGACTGAATGTCCGTTCGACATCAACAGATGTAGCTGTAGATAATAAGTACTAAACAGCGGGCGAAAAAATAGGACTTACCTGGGATGGTAAGATAGTCCATAGCCATGCGAGACAAGTGGGGATACATTGCACGATGCTCATGCCACCAACGAATGGCATCTTCGATGTCCTCAACATCAGTCTGTAAGTATATGTCAGTCTGTAAGTATATGTCGAGCTCATGTGAGTCTGTAATCTTCTCCTTCGACTTCGACAATGCTGGGAGGCTGTCAAATATATTGGCGAAGTCGTCATCCTTTTTCTTGTCTGTCGGTGTAGACACCTGAGGCTCGTGGACGGCAGGGTGCGATTGATATGACTGAAGGTACCGCTCATGAACAATGTCCTTGGCTGTCTCAATCCACTCAGGCTTCCATCCAGCACGCTTGAAATATTCTAATTTGTGCTGCGGGTGAAGAACTGTAAGGAAGTGATGATAGTTAGTAACTGATTATTTCTGTCAAGCACAAAAAACTTACCCATTGCGATCCGGTATACTTCTGAGGTATCGGTAAGTGAGTAGTATCGGTTCAGAGTCTTTTTTGTGAGTCCCAGAGCAACGCTGTAGAGACTCATCTCTCCCTGGGCTCACAATCACACATATTCCTATCAACCTCGCCTCTATCCATCTTCCGCGCACTAAAGTAGTCATGCGCGACACAACGCGCTACCATGCGACATCGCGCGCACTCGCGCTATATTTCGCGCACTCGTGCGCTCCTTCTAGGTCTGGCGCACTCCCTCTGCATGTCCTGTCCATTAGTCCTATAGTTCATAGGTGAGTCTCGGCCTTGCATAATCCTAACTAATCATATCTCGTCACCCTATGTCACCTATGTGCTCATCTCTTATCTCATACATATTAATATTACCTATAGCGCTCCCAAAGCGGTACCGCGCCCTGGGAATACCGCTTAGCTAGAATTGCATGTCTAGCGCTTCATTTTTAGATTACTTACTTTACTTTCCACCATCACCTCAGTACCAGTTAGAATTTGAATCTACTTGATTCTGCTCATTCTGAAGTTGGCGCCTAGTCAATAGTCAAACTCGTATCCCCTTCGACTTCTCCAAAACCGGTTCTATATTGCGCTATTCTCGCATTCGCGCGCGCGCTATAGGAAATCAAGCTCAATTTATCAGCTATCAATTCCCTTCCACACATTAGGAGGAACCTTCTCAGTAGCAATCTCCTTGGGACGACTTTGAACACTCGCACCCAGAGGTTTACTTAGCCCACTAGTATCAATTACTTTTCACAAAGTACAACATTCCTCACCCACAACGCGTATCGCAGGGTGAAGAAGATCCCTGTTGATCATGCCGTTTGTGAAGGTGGCGTTGATGTGGTCCATGGCAGGGATGATGATGCCCAGGTTGGGTGTTGCCCGCAAGAAATACAGAGTGGCGTGCTTGAGAATCTTGAATGGCAAGTTCCGGTGGCAAGTTCCGGGTGAGTCAGGTGAAGCGACACTTTGCACGCCATAACTCACCTTCAGGACATCTTGCAACTGCATCACCATCGACCATTCCTCATCACTCAACTCATACTCCCCAAGACTGAGCCTCCTTTTGTCCGTTATCACGTCTATTCCAGCTCGGTACTGCAGTGCGAAGTTCAACATGTCGAACATCGAGTTCCAGCGCGTTGAAACATCGCGGGGCATGATCCTCACTGGCAACTTCAATTCCTTCAGGTTCTCCTTCCATGCAGGCAGCAGCAGCGTTGTTGAGTGCACAAGTTTGAATGCGAGTTTGCGAAGCTGGGAATTTATGTTAGCAACCACTGCCACCCAGGTAAGTATTCACTATACCTTAACCAGAGTGAGCCTGATGGGTTTGATGCTTTCTGCCAGTGTTGCCCGCTCGTCTGGTGTGAGAAGCGCAACCTCATCAACCAAGTCGTCCACAGTATCACTCTCCTCGCTCTCGTCACTCTCGTCACTCTCCTTGATCATCATGTTGTCCTCCCAGTCAATTCCAGCTGCGAGATCTTGAAGGTCGTCGTCCACCGCAGCTTCATTCGCGCGCTCTTTGGGGTTGTCAAATTGGCGAATTAAGGACTTGGCTACTAAATTGATGATATGAAGGAAGCATCGAGTATGTGTGTTCTTGCCGCCGAAATGAGCTACCATGTCTGCTAATTCATCTATCATAGTATCATTATTTGAAGCGTTGTCAGCCATTATACTCAATATTTTGTCTGATATTCCATAATCGCATAGAATTTTCGCAAAGGCTTCAGCGAGATTGGCTCCAGTGTGTGACTTTGGAACCTCGACAATATCAAGAAGCATCGCAATGGGTTCGCCATCATGCTCGAAGTGCATGGTGACAGCAACGAAGGCTCGGTGATTTGGCAAGGTCCAAGCACCAGTTGCGAAGTTCAATTCACCATCATGTTCCTGCAACATCCGTGCAATCTGTTTGCGTGTATGGGCAAACACCATTCGGACATCGCGAGAAACTGTAGCTGGTGAAGGTATGTATTTTTCGGGGCGTCCTGTTTTCATAAGGCATTGAAAACCATGGTCCTTGACAATTTCAAATGGTCGTAGGTTTTCTGACACCCAGCGCACAATTTCGGCGCTACAGAGAGTCTGTTAACATTGTGTTAACATTGTATATTTGTATGTACTCACCGTGTTTCTGTTTTTGTATGCTGACGGTGTGAGTAGGTTACTTTTCCTTTGCCCTTTCGGTCGAAGGATGTTTGAATAGATCCTGTTTCAAGTATACTTTGGACAATGGTCGTGCGGGCCTCTGTCACGTTTTTGGTTTCACTCGCAGCCTCAAGTGCATGTTCGCCCCAGCAAACTTTAACATGTTTGTGAAGATTTCCTGTGGACTTTGCGTCACTGGTGTCTAGGAATCGACGGATACGCTTCTGGCATCCCTTTGCAGCACATTTGAAAATGTGGCTCCGACGTCCACAGACATATTCAATGTTGGGCTCTGGGTGAAAAAATGCATAGATGGGTGAGGTCCAGTCTCGTTTAAGATGCTCTGACATTGGTTTAGCAGATATTTGATTTTTGTTGCAAGACCAACATACCAAGCTCGCTCTCGGATGACTCGCCATCATCATTTTCTTTTTCAGATTCAATATTGATAACCTCAATAACCAAAGCTGCAGGGCTGAATGTAGGTTCGGAAGTCTTCTTTTTGAACAGTTGTTTGATACTACTTTGTATGACTGGTTGAGCTTCCTTCTCCGAATCGATGATGGAAGGTGCAGGGCTGGAAGTAGGACTGGGAGAGTCACTCGGGTTCTTAGGCTTCTTTTTGAAGGGATTCTTGATACTGCTGCCACTGGCCTTTTGTTTGAGCTTCTTGGTACCATCTACAACTGCTTGAGCTGCCTTCTCCGTCAGCTTCGATACTCTTTTACCTAAGTTGGACATGATAGAAGGATGGGAAGATTTCTAAATTTAAATTTAAGATTTGTGGAGTTTGAGCTGCCATAACCTATACAGTTCGTGTAAGTTGCCGAGCATCTGCCATACAGGGTCACATGGGTAGCCACAGGTCAGGGGTATCCCATGGCCATACCCCTACCCCCACCCTCAGGTACCCTACCCATGACCCATGTGAGTTACCCATACCCCTGCAGATCCCTAATTGGAATGCAAGCAACTAAGCTAGAATTCAAGGAGATGGAGTACTAGTGTGTGAGCAACTCGCAACAGGAGAGGATGGAGTCCTAGTGTGAGACTGATGAGCAACAGGAAAGGATGGTGTCCTAGTGCGAGACTGATGTGCAGCACAAAAGGATGGTGTCCTGGTGCATGAAGAACGTGCCTAAGTGAATAAATGTGTTAGTATCATCAATTGTAAGAGGGGTGACTTGAGTACCATGGAAGCACTATTTTTTATAATTGAAAGGAGGTGCAGCGCATGATCCACATTAGGATCAGATGAGAGGAGGTTCACATAGTGCTCATTATCATCTGTTTCAGGATCAGATGAGAGCAGAATATTTGCCATCTGTATGTTGGTATGTGCTGTGCAAGGATCTACACCTGTTTGGTGAGAGAAGAATTCAGAGATCATCACGGTGTATGTTTGCGTAGAGCTCGATGTTGCACTTGACGAGTAAGAGAGAATTTAAACTCCGCTCAACTGCAACTGCGAACTGACTGCTATGCCCCCTTGTCGGTCAATTCATGATCAACTCCTCGAGGAGATTGATAATACTATGCTGGAGGTAGTAACAGCGCTTTATGACCATGTTATGAAAGATGATTCTGCCAGTGACTCAGATTCTGATATCATCCTCTCCCCACCCTCCCCAATATCCCCCTATCTCTCTGACAGTACTAGCGGCAACTCCAGTGACTCTAGTGATATGATCACATGTTACAGTCTCCTCCTTGATGCAATTTCTGCTCTTCATTGATGAGGTTGAAGCCTCCGATGTCTTCAATCGACCAAATCGCCCTATCCCTCGTGCCCCACAGATTCAACTCTTAAATCACTTTGCCGAGGATCACGTCGATTTATTTTGCCAAAAATTGCGCATCAATCCCAATGTTTTTGACGCCATCTTAGATCGGATCAGCGGTCACCCAGTTTTTCAAAATAACTCAAATAATCGTCAGCTGTCCATTGCCATACAGCTCGCTGTCTTCCTTAATCGTGCTGGGCACTACGGAAATGCCGCTTCAAATCAAGATATCGCCCAATGGGCAGGAATTGGTGTCGGGTCTGTCACCAATTGCACAAACCGTGTAATGGTCGCGCTATTGGATCAGCACGACAAGTTTATGTACTTTCCGACGGTTGATTCTGATGATGCTGAGAAGGCTCGTGAGTGGGTAGAGGAAAAGACCTGCCCAGAGTGGCGGAATGGCATATTTGTCATTGACGGATCCGCAGCTAACCTGATGAACAAGCCCGGTCTTCATGGTGAGGTCTTTTTCAACAGGAAAAGTGCTTACTCCCTTAACTGCCAGGTTTGTTTGTTTTTTTGCAATTTCACGCATTCAATTTGATTTATTTTCACAGTTGGTGATCATGCCTCACAACCTCTTCATAGCCGACTACTCTATTGGCCACGCGGGAAGCACACACGATGCATATGCATTCCAATCAACTCGGCTCTATCGGGAGCATGCAGACCTTCTTGACGATGACCATTGGGTATGGGCAGATAGCGCGTATCCAGTAGAGACGTGGTGTGTTCCGCCATTCAAGAAACCACGGAACAGAGCCTTAACACACAATCAACGAACTTTCAATTATCACCTTTCCCGTGTATGTACTCCAAACATCCCGAAAACTTCTGCTAATTTAAGATGATTCAGGTCCAGGTTCGTGTCGAACATGCCTTTGCAGCTATTAAAGGACATTTTCAATCTCTTCGAGAGCTTCGCCACCCTATCACTGCAGAAAAAGACCTGCACTACTCAAGTTATTGGATCTTATGCTGTTTCATCCTTCACAACATGATTGTTCGGTTTGAGGCAGAGGACGAAAGCGAAGGTACGGTTGAATGGGCTTGTCGAGAAGGGGCATGGTTTGTGGCTGCAGCGGGGGACGGTATAGGTGATAATGCTGCTGATGGTACTCCTGGTGAACAGCGTCGGATAGAGCTCATGGATCTCTTACTCAATAGTCCTTACAGTGACGCAGTGCGCAGAAACTAGTAGATATCCCGTCAAAATCTGTATTAGTACATGAGCAACAAGGGCATGAAGGCCATAAATATATCGCGATGCTAAACAAAAACAACAGACAGCGGACAACAGACAACAGCAACAGTACCTGATGATGAAGCTAAAAAAACAAATGCATGATGTAAAACAAGGGCGGGCTAAAAAAACAGGGTGCGATCAAGACGCGGGTGATGATAAAGATTCAGCACTCTGCTTCTGCTGGAGCTGGAGCTGCTGCTCTCCTAGCTGGAGCTTGAGGCGGAGGAGTTCTATCTCAGAGGCATGTGTTTGAGCTTTTGCTTGCTCAAGACAAATGTCAGCGTTCTTTGATTCTATCGTGCACTGGTGCTCAAGTGAAGAACTCAACTGCTGAATCAACTGTTGGCTAAGAGAGAACATCTGGTCCCGTTCCTTTCCGTGGATCTGCAACTTGAGTATTTTCTGGTCTGCTTTTGCAGTGTGGCGCTCAGCTACTGCCCCCTGTGCAAGCAACTGCATCTTGTCACGAACATCTGTGATTTCAGACCGCACACGTTTGACACTCTTTGCCTTGGTGGACGCTGATGTGTTTGATGTCGGCAAAGGTGTCGGAGCAGATCCAGATGAAGGGCATGATCGTGCTGACGAGCTTATGGTAGAGGATGCTACAGAAGGAGGGGGCCGGCGGAGGTGGGAAAGAGATGTGCGGCTGATGGCATGGCTTGCGTGGCCAGCAAATGATGCTCATGAGTCGGATACTGGGGTGTGGGGTGCCATCATAGGTGAAACAATAATTTCGGGAGGTGGCGAAGGAGAGAATGGACGCGGACGCTTGTCAACATGATTCTCGCCGGAAGTTGCAGTCTCATGTGCTGCCATGTCATAATCTTCATCACCATCGGGATTCATCTCACTATCACCAGCATTCGCATCGTAATCCATCACATCACCATCCAGCATATCATAATTGAGGTCGTCGTCATTATCGCCTGCAAATAACGAACTTTGTGGGAGCTGCTGATTGATCATGGTCAGAGGGAGATCCTGAGACGGATCTGGGCCATCCACTTCAACATCAGCATTGACATCGTAAAATTCAGCGTCATCATCTGGAGCTGGGCAACTACTGGCAGTGGCAGTGGAAGCAGGAGCACTTTTCATGTGCATGATAGATAGAAGGTGGCCAGCGTGATCAGCTTTGTGATCGGATGAAAATGTCTTGGGGGCATATGATGGGATGCTGCGCCATAACTCGTCGAGGTCGTCATAGGTTGGAAGCTGTCTTAGTACATCCTCTACAAATTAATTCGCATCGGTTAAGTCTTATAGAAGAAAAGAATCACCACGTAGATTGGCCGCTGCACTTGTATCACTGGGGTCAACTCCACTGCCGGTCTGATTAAACCTTGATCGTTGTGTTTGGTATTTGTTTTTAAGGCTAGGTAAATTAGCATATAAAAGGTGAAGGAAAGAAAAAATACTCACAAGGTAAGACAGTTTCCAACTGCAACTGCAAACTTTTGAGGATATGCCCAATAGTAGTTGCCATAGTGGGCATCTTTGGCAAAGATCTCCTCTGTGATGATGGCATGGATGCCACCCTTTTCTTTGCTGGAAGGCTGCAGGCCACTGTCATCATCTTGCATAGGTGGGTTCTTCTTCTTTTTGTTCTCGCTGAAAAGTACACGACAGTCCCCACAATGAGCTGTAAGGTATGCAACCAGGGAGAAGGTGCGGTCTATGCCCCCACTTTCCCATTTGATGTTGAATTTTGAGGAGGGGACAGGTGCCGTGGTAGTGCCGGTGGAAGCTGCAGTAGTGCTGGTGGAAGCCACAGTAGTGCTGGTGGTACAAGGAGGAATGTTGACAGGGGCAGAAGGAGCGCTAGCATTCGTGGTATTGGCTGAATTAGTACTTCCTCCTCTTGTCCCTCCCCTAGTCCCTCTTGTCCCTCTCATTTGGCCTCTTGCTCTACCTCGGATGGTCCTCTGTGGGTCGCTCATGGTTGATATAAGGGTAGTAGTGAGCCTTCGCAGTCATTCAGACCGTCGTACACGAGGGCGAAGGGCAGGCATAGTAATTTAAGCTCCGCCTGAAAATCGCCGCATGGATGCCGTGCATTGGGCTGTGTTATGGCGCTTACTGAAATGTCAGGAAGCTATTCTGAATTGTACTATTATATACAATTTCCCACCATATGAATTGTGATCATTGCAAATAGTGACAGACCCTCCAGGAATTGCTAGGAATAATACCCATCCCTCAAATTTGTCTGGTAAAGCATTGAATGGCACACAATGTACAACTTTCGGGGAGGTACTCCCTCTCAGCGCACAGGAACCGTGTTTTTAAGAAGTACTGTGCAGCTAGGGCAAAGTTATCATGCGCAAAGGCAACCTCGCCTCCTCCAAGTCCACAGTTCCCTACACACACGGCGCAAATGCTCGATACGCAAGTTCACCCATTCCTAAAAAGTCAATCATGTCTTATCACGAAGCGATTGTCTTGTGTACCTCCTTGGCGTAGGTCGATTGTCTCAATACTGCCAATGATGTCGTGGTTGAAAATTACTCGCAGTGGTGTGTTTTTGTACTGCTTTTAGACAAGAAAAAACTCAATCACAGACGCACCTTGAATTGAAGAATCCACTCGCCCAAGGTCACCCGGATAAGTCTTGATTCATCGTGCGATTTACACCGACACTACGATTGTTCGAACACAATCGTCGTCCATGCTGTTGACCGTACATTTTGGCAGATGATGATCGAGGGTGTTGACGGCACATGAACATCATCAATCTGGACCTGCCTAAGTACCCTTGTCATGGAGAGTTATACATAAGTACTTTAATCTCAGCCTCGCACTCACATAGACAGTTTCTTATCGTCGACTCGTTGGTTCCAAAAGTGGGGAGCTTGGCATTGTGAGTGGCCCGGGATCATTCTAAACTGGGCGATTGTTAGATATTAGATATCGTGCGATAGAGCTGTATGAGGTTTGGCCAGGAGTGGAATCACGACGGTCACATTCATGAGATGCGCTTGTCACATCCCGGCACGCAACCTCCACTCAATGCGACGGCTACTACCAGAGGATGAAGAGGATATGTTGGGATAGTGAGTGTTGAAGTCGAAGTAGCAGATGATGGTGTGTCATCGGATTGGTGCCTGGTTCTGAGTAGACTAGTCGAGGTGGGCGACTTCATCAAGTTCAATTCAATCGCTTCGAGCCTTCGCCTATGAACTTTCAATTAGTCGTATGATCTTTGTAAGAAGACTGGACTGTTCTTCACCTTTTCTAAGTTCTGTTTCGAGCTTCAAGTTGGAGAAACTCTCAGGCATAGCACTTCGTAGTATAGTACCGCAAGTACGTGATGGTGGTCTAGTTTCTCAGCAGTAAGCGTTGAAGTTTAGATCCCCAGCTGAAAGGAACGGGGTCCGCGGGAGGGCGTTCGGGCAATTAATGTCTGAGCTGCTCAGTTGAGCTTTGTGAAATCTAATGATCTAACATCACGCATAGAGTTGATCTGACTGACCTGTCATAGTATCTTGTGCACTTTCACGGGGCCTTGAAGAAGATCTTCTCAATTTCTAGATCGCTGAGTGATCCGCCGGCAACTTTTGTAGCATCTGTGTCGGGCGTTCTTGAATCACAACTGTCAGTGGATTCCACTCCTTCCCTTTTCCGTCTCCAACCGTCTCCAATCATCCTTTCCTCTATTTGCAACCGGGCATGGTGTTATGAGGGAGTTCGTCCTCCAGGACAGTTGGTAGCAAGCTGAGCCGTGTGTGTTTTCAGGACATGGCGCGTGGCGTGAAGCGCTCTGGCGCCTTTTAACCAGGCAAGCAGGAGGGAAGGGCTCGCTGTTATGAGTTGGGAGAGTTGCAACTTGAAGGGGAGAGGTATTCTTGGGGGGAAACACTAGTACTCTTTTACTGGGTAAATGTAACGATGGCTAAATCAGCAGCGTGAACTGCGAGGGCAGCGATGTCTTCTTTAGCGCACGAGCAGCGCGGGAAGGGAGAGAGACGGGAATAAGAAGGGGCGTGGCAAGAGCGTGGTACGGTAATACCTCACGGGCAGAGGATGGGCAGTCACGGCAGTGGTGACAGCGCGGTGTGACATGCGCGTCTAGTGGCATCACATGATGTGACGACTCAGGTAATGACTTCTCCAATCTCTGCCTCACGAGTTTATTCTCTCGATATGATAGATCTAGACGCCCCGGTAGGGTTATGCTGTTAAGCCGTGCAGTTTCTCACCCTCTATCCTGAGGTAGGCGGAGGCGCTCGTTTGGCAACTGCAACCTGAACCACCACACGAACCTAAGCGATGCCATCCAAAAAAACGAAAGCGGGACTCGGAAGGTCCAAAAAATCCAAGGTGAGAGTATCAGTATCTAGGTGTTACTACCGTATAATTATCTCATCTATCATAGAAGGACTCAAAACAACCCGCTCCTGAAACCGAGTCGCAGGACGACAACCTGAGCCAAGCGCTGGCCATCGCTATAGTGGCCATCAACGCTACCAAAGAAATCGTTCCTATCAGTCTCGCAAAAGGCATCCTCGGAACAATTGCAAACATTCTGATTATTGCACAGGTGCGTCAGCCTAACTCTCAGAAAGATTGGTGAACCCTACCTAGCCCTACGTCTATACAGTCAGTGATCAAAAACAAGTCCGATTTCCAGGTGATAGCCGACAAGTGCGAGAATATCAGGGAAATTCTTGAAAGTGCGACCAAGGAGGCTACCGAAGACGATCTACGAGGATACTTGGGGCATGCATTAACCCAGCTTAACAAGTAAGCCGAACCGATTTGACCATCGCCAGAATCTGCTGACACTGTGCAGAACGGTAAACCGTATCAACAGTGACGTAGCGTCATCGAAGGAGCAACGATTCTGGAGGAGGCTCTTCGCTGTCACGATTGATCACGACCAGATCGTTGCATGGGACAAGGACTTGGATCGCGTCCTCGGACTCTTCAATGTATGTTTGTGTAACTTCATCACGACTTTGCTGAATGGCGTCCCAAGTTTGAAGCGCTCGCTGGCATGGCGATTGACATGAAGTTTGTAAAGAAGGCTTTGGAACTCGTGGGCAATGTTCCTAGTATGAATGCCCCAAAGTGCGTTATTATTTTTGGCGGGTTGTGCATGTCTTCTAAAAGCAATTAGGTATCGCCAAATCGAACCTCCCTCACGGCCTGCCATGCTGTATGGCCGCGACGATCTTGTGGCAGAGTTGACGAATCTTGTCGTCAATGATGAGCATCTGGCGTTGATTGGTCCTGGGGGCATGGGAAAAAGTTCTCTGGCCAAAGCCATCATCAACGAGCCACTCGTCACAGATAAATTTGCTGATAGGCGCTTCTTTGTCACTTACGATGACCTGGATCCTTCGATCATCACATTCGAAACCTTTATGACTCGTTTCGCAGGAGCCCTTGGCATAGAGATCGTCGGCGCTGATCCCGTGCGCCAGATATCTACCTTTCTTCGTTCAGCGAGTGCCCTCGTTGTCCTCGATAATGCCGAGACCTTCGAAGAGGCCAGTGCATCGTCGGCGCTCGGCATACCGTCAGCCGTCGCTGAAATGGCTAACATCCCTGGCGTCATTCTGGTTCTCACGTCACGCAGTAGAAGGAATGCACCAAACGTGCGATGGATTACCAAGGATATTCCACCACTGGACTTGAGCTCTGCTCAAGCAGTGTTCTTTCAAATTTATCAGCACGTTAGTCGTGGCGAAGCTGAAGAAGACATAAAAGGCCTGCTGAAGGAATTGGATTTTCACCCCCTTTCCATCAACATACTCGCAAACGCTGCGCAACAAAATGCCTGGTCTCTAGCCACGCTGCTCAAGAGATGGAACGATCGGCACAGCAAGGTGCTCGACAGCGGCAAGGGGAAGCTGCAAAGCTTGTCCGACACTATGCAGCTGTCGCTTAGCTCACCATCGATCCAAGATCTTGGCGAAGATGGTCGTCGTGCTTTAGCTATCATCGCCTTCTTACCCCAGGGTCTGAACGAGACCCTGGCTAGTGGTTTGTTGCCATCGCTTCCCCAAGTCGACGCTATATGCGATGTTCTATGCATGCAATCACTCGTTTATCGTCAAGACAACTTCATTAGGATGCTCGCCCCCATTCGGCATTACGTGCGAGATTCGTTGCAAGCACCCGACTCCACGTGTTTGCAAGAGATACGTGCCTTCTACTATCGCGCTGTCGTCTCCTGTTCGGAAGAACGCGATGAGTATGCTGACATCATTATCTCGGATCACCTGAACATGGAGCAAGTAGTTGCTTTGAACCTCGCCAATATTCCGGATGACGCGAAAGAGACTTATGACGCTTGCTGGCAATTTTTGGAATGTTTGGAGTGGCATCTGCCGCGCCCGACTACTCTTACCTTTGCTATTTCCAATATCGTCGAGAGCCCATCCACGTGGACGTTAAAGGCACACTGCTTGTCACATCTCGCATGGCTCTACAATATACTTTCTCAGCTCGTCGAAGCATCACAAGCCTTTCAAGCTGCGGAGGCGCTCTACCTCACCGCCGGCGACCCCGAGATGATGGGGGATTGTCTTCTAACTCGTGCAGACTTGCTGAGATGTCAAGGTCACTTTATTCAGTCCCAGAATCTCGTAGAAAATTGGGATTCTCTCAGCGAAACAACGAAAGCCCGAGCTTGGTATTTCTTGGATATGGCCCGGATGTACACATTCACAGCATCTGCGGATGAATTATTTGTGAAGTCTGCGGAACATCGCCACTGGGGCTTGCTGTCCAAGATTTGGCACTGGCGGGCCAAATTTGGTTATGGGGGAGACGCCGTCCAGGTGAACACGCGCTTAGAAGACTTGTACCTGCAATGCACAAGTATCGGAGATGTCTTCGACCGCAGGGATGCACTTGAGGGGCTTGCACAAATAGCTTCTTGTGAAGGCAGGTTATCCGACGCAATGGATAACCTGCAGATGATCGTGAGGATTTTCGAGGGACAACATTCGGAAGACGTCCTTTGGTACACCGTGCGAAAGGCTGTTGTCGCAAGCAAGCAAGGGAATTGTGACCTTGCGAGGGAACTCATCCAGAAAGCCTCAGAACCTTTCCAGTTCTTTTCACTGCGCAATGCACGCACATTCCTCCACCGATCTTACGGCTCGGCATGCATCGAGCTCACCGCAGGCAACTGCGACAGAGCCGAGTCTTATTTCACCGCTACAATCGATGCTTGCGACCTGCAAGCTGATCTGGTGGTCAAGACACTCAGCATGCGTGGTCTGGGGGAGATTGCATTTGCGCGTAGTAACTTTGCTCTAGCCACACAGCGCTTCAAAGAGACACGGTCTTTGTGCACTGAGATGGGAGTGCCTCCCCAGCATTTGTACAGATGCTCGCCATTTTGTACCTTACCGGACAAATTCAAAGGATGGTCGTTATTCCTGGAGGGTCTGTCACCATTTGCGAATGATACTAAGTAGATTGTATATGTTAACCTGCGGTTGTATTTCACGAGATCATTGTATTATATTTATGGCCAGGAAGTAATGAGACAAACACCAGGTATACCGTATACTAAGCTTCTTGTGTTAGTCCTAGATTCTACTAGTACGCGTGTCTGACCGCTCGAACTTCTTTCTGCTTCACAAATCACACTTTCTCTTTAAAGCAGATGGGCGTCCTCGTGCTTTTTCAGTAAGCCATCTGCATCTGCATCAGGACTCTATCTCAGGCAGATTCAGTGAACGTTGAAGAAAGTGATCAAGTGACACAAACTCACATCGGCAACTGCCGCAAAGTTATTCCGCGGGGTCCTTACCTTGCGTGTCGATTTCAACTGTGTGAGCACAAATTGATCACACGTTCTAGGTCCTCTTCATGCCCTTGCAATGGATCCCTGCACATGTTTTCTCACAATTCGCAAAGTTGGCTCGCCTACCTGGCTAGAGGTCACCCGGGCCGGTCACCGACAATCCTCGAGCTGGTCAGATGCGTACTTTGTGCCACCTTGTGATCTCGTTTAGTTCCTCCCTCGTGGATTTTATTGCCCAGGTTCAATTCTCCAGCGTTGGTTGGCCACAGCAGGGATTTAGGAGGTATGCCCTTCTCCCACTGGCATGATTAGTGGGAGAAGGGTTATGCCAGACACAAACGTCCCTTCCCAAATCTGCCTCGAGTTCCGGCTTGACATGGTAGACGGCGCCCAGTACGTAGGCTATGCAGTCAGGCCGTGCAGTTTCTCACCCTCCACCTTGAGAAAGGCGGAGGTGCTCGTTCGGTGACTGAAACCTACTGCAATCTGAACCACCACAAGCCCACGCGATGCCATCCAAAAAATCAAAGGTGAGAAGGCACGTATCTATGTGTCACGGCTCTATATCTGATTTGTCATAGAATGGCTCAAAACAACCCGCTCATGACACCGAGGAGTCGCAGGATGATACCGTGAACCAACTGCTGGGCGACACTATAGTGGCCATCAACTTTACAAGAGATCTCATACCTAACGACCTGGCGAAAGGTGTCCTTGGAACAGTCACCAATATTCTAATGATTGTACAGGTGTGTTGGCGTAATTCTCGGGATTTTTCGTGAAGGAACCTCAAGTCTGTGTAGTCAGTGATTAAGAACAAGTCCGATTTCATTGCGATAGTCAAGAAATGTGAAATTATCCGGAAAATCCTTGAAAGAGCGACCAAGGATGCTACCGAAGACGATCTACAAGGATCCTTGGGGGATGCCTTATCTGAGCTTAACATGTGAGTGCTAGACACATTGATCTCATTGTCGCCAGAAACTGATGCTGCTAATCAGATCAGTTAACCGCATGAATAGTGCAGCAGCCTCAAAGAAAGAGCAACGACTTTGGCAGAGGCTCTTCTCTGTCAGGATTGATCGCGACCAAATCGCTGGATGGGAGAAGGACTTGGATCGCGTCATCGCGCTCTTCAATGTATGTCTGTGTAAACTCATCTGAACTTCTGCTGCTGAATGATGACCCAAGTTTGAAGCAATCGCTGGCATCGCGGTTGGCGTGAAGAAGCTGGTTTTGGAATCCAAGGGAAATGTTGCTATTAATCATGCTCCAAAGTAAGTTATTATCTCGGGCAGGTCTTTTTATGCCCTCTAAATGCAATCAGGTATCGCCCTACTGAGCCTCCGTCACGGCCGGCCATGTTGTACGGACGTGATGATCTTGTGGCAGAATTGACGAACCTCGTCGTCAATGATGAGCATCTGGCGTTAATTGGTCCAGGGGGTATGGGAAAGAGCTCTCTTGCAAAAGCCATCCTCAACGAGTCGCTCGTCACGGAGAAATTCGCTGATAGGCGCTTCTTTGTGACGTATGATGGCTTGGATCCTTCGACCATCACATTCGAAATCTTTATGACTTGTTTCGCGGGAGCTCTTGGTATAGAGATCGCCGGCGCTGATCCTGTGCGCCAAATATCTACATTTCTTCGTTCAGCCAGTGCCCTCGTTGTCCTCGATAATGCTGAGACCTTCGAAGAGGCCAGTGCATCGTCGGCACTCGGAGACATACCGCCAGCCATCGCTGAAGTGGCTAACATCCCTGGCGTCATTTTGATCTTGACGTCACGCAGTAGAAGGAATGCACCAAATGTGCAATGGATAACGAAAGATATTCCACCACTGGACTTGGGCTCCGCCCAAGCAGTGTTCTTTCGAATTTATCACCACACTAGTCGTAGCGAAGCCGAAGAAAATATAAAGGACCTACTCAAGGAATTGGATTTTCACCCTCTTGCTATCAACATACTCGCAAATGCTGCGCAACAAAATGCCTGGTCTCCGACCACGCTGCTCAAGAGATGGAACGATCGGCATAGCAAGGTGCTCGATGGCGGCAAGGGGAAGCTGCAAAGTTTGTCCGACACCATGCAGCTGTCGCTCAGCTCGCCATCGGTCCAGAATCTTGGCGAAGATGGTTGTCGTGTCTTAGCCATCATCGCCTTCTTACCCCAAGGTCTCAACGAGAACCTGGCTAGTGATTTACTGCCATCACTTCCGCAAGTCGATGCAATATGCGACGTTCTATGCATGCAATCACTCGTTTATCGTCAAGACAACTTCCTCAAGGTGCTCGCCCCCATTCGGCATTACGTGCAAGATTCGTTGCAAGCACCTGACTCCACGTGTTTGCAAGAGATACGTGCCTTCTACTATCGCACTGTCAACTCCTGTTCGAAAGAACACGATCAGTATGCTGATATCATTATCTCGGATCACCTGAACATTGAGCAAGTAGTTGCTTTCAACCTTGCCAACATGGATGACGCAGAAGAGACTCATGACGCTTGCTGGCAATTTCTGTGGTGTTTGGAGAGGCATCTGCCTCGTCCGACTACTCTTACCCCTGCTATTTCCAATATCGTCGAGAGCCCATCCACGTGGAGGTTAAAGGCACGCTGCTTGTCAAGTCTCGCGCGGCTCTACGACACACTTTCTCAGCTCGTCGAAGCATCACATGCCTTTCAAGCTGCCGAGGCACTCTACCTCACCGCCGGCGACCCCGAGATGATGGGGCATTGTCTTATAAATCGTGCAGACTCGCTGAGATGTCAAGGTCGCTTTATTCAGTCCCAGAATCTCGTAGAAAATCTTCAGCACTCTGACTCTTGGGAGTCTTTCAGCGAAACAACGAAAGCCCGAGCTTGGTTTTTCTTGGATAAGGCCCGGATGTTCACATTCACAGCATCTGCGGACGAATTATTTGTGAAGTCCGCGGAAGATCCCATCTGGGGTTTGTCATCCAAGGTTTGGCACTGGCGGGCCAAATTTTGTTATGGGGGAGACGCCGTCCAGGTGAACACGCGCTTAGAAGACTTGTACCTGCAATGCACAAGTATCGGAGATGTCTTCGACCGCAGGGATGCACTTGAGGGGCTTGCACAAATAGCTTCTTGTGAAGGCAGGTTATCTGACGCAATGGATAACCTGCAGGCGCTCATAGGGATTTCCGAGGGACAACATTCAGATGACGTCCTTTGGTGCACCGTGCGAAAGGCTGTTGTCGCAAGCAAGCAAGGGAATTGTGACCTTGCGAGGGAACTCATCCAGAAAGCCTCAGAATCCTTCCAGTTCTTTTCACTGCGCAATTCCCGCATGTTCCTCCACCGATCTTACAGCTCAGCATGCATCGAGCTCACCGCAGGCGAGTGCGACAGAGCCGAATCTTATTTCACCGCCACGATCGAAGCCTGCGACATGCAAGGTGATCTGATGCGTAAGGCATTCAGCACACGTGGACTGGGGGAGGTTGCTTTTACGCATGGCAACTTTGCTTTGGCAGCAGAGCGCTTCGAAGAGACAAGGTCTTTGTGCGCTGAGATGGGAGTGCCTCCTCAGCATTTGTACAGTTGCATACCATTCGATACATTACCGGATAAATTTGAGGGGTGGGCGTTGTTTTTAAAGGGCCAGTCGCCATTGGTGGATGTAATGTAGATTTCAGTACGGAACCATTGTACATCAAGTTGTATCTTTTTTTTTATCTCGTACGGTTTACCCAGATTAGTTTAATGATCGCATATCTATGCCATGACATCAACGACATGGACCGTCTACACCAGGCCGCAGGGAGAGAGAATTCAGTTCAAGTCCAATCCAAAAACCTCGAAACCGTAGACTAACTTTGTCCAGCCTAATAGCCCGTCTCTCGTTTACGAATCCGCCGCCCCTTCCACTCCCACGTCAATACCAGTCAAATTGTCATCGTCTCCTCCAAGGTCTGACTTGTTGGGTCGATTATCCACTTTGAGATGCCGAGATATCGTGTCGATGACGATTAAACGTAAGGATATGCTATTCATGATCCCAAACGATATTATAATATCAGTATCAAGTTTGATGAGAACGTCTAACCGTGATGTGAGATACAATGGGCCTGAAAGTCCTCCGTTGCAGAGCTGGTACTTAGTGGTTTGGGAGGCGAGACATGATGTCAACCACAATATGCGTTCACATGCATATTAGGAATTCAAATGATGACCAGGGTGATGGTATTATGAGTTAAATGTAGGCCAGTTTCATGACCAGGGCAGCGACGCATGGGAGACGTGATGTTCCATCATGTAGTAGCCTGCAGAGTAGATGACCTTCACGATAAAACACGAGGCGAGCGAAGCAGCATAAAACGCACCTCTGCAGCCTCGAGAAAAATACCCAGAATCCCTCCAAGTCCACCTCTACCATGCGCGCCACAACTGACCTCCAGTAAAATATCGAGCGAATCACATTCCTGCGAGAATTTGGAGGTTCAATAAGAGTTATATAAACGCAGTCGCAATTTTCCGGATAGACGATCGTCGAATGGTCACAAGCTCGGAGTCTCGGACTACAAGACATTTTATCTGTGGGACTTGAAGAAAGGTGTAGTATTGGAGAAGATGAAAGAGCATGGGCGAATAAGGGGGTGGACTCGGTGGTATGACTTGGGAGAGCTGCCTGTAATGAGAGAGGTAAGGGAGAAATACTAGCCTTTGTACGATTGTTTACTGAGGGAATGTGGCCACGGCCAATTCGACAGCGCAAACCACGGGGACGGCAAGGTCTTCTTTGGTGTATGGGCGGCGAGAAGGGAGAGTGCGACTGTGCTAGGGCAGCTCTGAGAGGAGCTCCAAGCAGGAATCTGCCGGCGCAGGTACTCGACCAGACTTCGTTTAATTCCATCATGGGGTGGTGCTTCTACGGTATCGACGTTGAGGGCGAAGTTGAACGTTCGAACAATGTATGTGAACTCAACTTGAGTGGAATGACACTACAGGCTACAGCGTTCAAGAATTAAGACTACTCTATCAAGAGGTGGGCAAAAGGCAAATCCCGGATATAAGGCTCGACATTACTAAGCATTTAAACCTTAATATACAGCCACTCGAAGTTTCCAAACGTTCGTTTTGAGTTTCTCGATAGCGGGCTCAATTCTTCGTCAAATCGTTATTCGAGTACAGAAAGTGTGGTTTAATCAATACTATATAATACATCTAGATACTTATTATAATAAGAAGTGCACATTGGGGCACACAGTCAAACACTCATTAATATCTGGATGTAATTTTGAGAACATGTGACGATGACGCAATAAGTAAGTAATACGACGCGTCGATATCAATATGATGCGTCGACGCGTTCTTCATGTCTGAAATCTCTCCATCGTCCTAGCACCATCAAACCATTAGACTCGCATTAAACCGTTGCATTATAATCATGTATTCTACAGCAAAGCACTACAGTAACAATTCGGCCCTCATTAATATCATAACCGACGGATCAAATCACGCAACGGATGACGGATCAGAAACAGATCAGTCGTCAGGATATTCTTCTAGTCCTATCTCGGATTTTGCTGTGCTACCAGATAGCGAAGGACCCTCTTCTTACTGGCTGCCAGATTCGTCCCATTCTGCCTCTGAGTCACCAGAAGCATGGATTGATCCACCAATCTCCGAAATCAACATAGCCGCACAACTGGCATTAAATACAACTGAGGGACTTTACCAGGCGTTCCGTGCAGGTGGATTACTCACATGTGTGGGTGCTCAGCAACGATGGAGTATCCACTGCCCTGACTGCGAAGAATGGTGTGAGACGAGTCTCCCATCCGGAATTCCCCTCTGGGACACTGGGCACTTCAATGCGCTGAGCGCTCATCGAGGCAGTAAGAAATGCCTCCGTACTATTGCTTGAAGGCACAAAGAAGTGAGGAACGTGTCTGATGAACCGATCACACGTTCCCCATCATTTACCTCAGATCAAAGCACGTATGTTTAATTTCGGTTGCATTTCATCTTTATCGATTGTATCAACTGATCAATCAAACCTCCCAGCAATTTTTCTGCTGCTCATCCTCACAGTTGCCCAGGACTACTTGTTGTCTGGCCGCAAGATCTTCCTCCCTTTGTCATGATTCTCCCTTGGGAACACTACCACGACGGCCTTGATGGGCTCCCCTTTGTCGTCAATCTTGCCCAGTCGACCACACCTTTTATTTGATCAAAATGTTGCTTCATGTCTACCCTGATTGAGGGTTCACCATGCGGTGAATGTGCTGCACTCTCTGCACATGTTGACCACCTTTCCCAAACCGTGCGGAATCCGAAGCCTCATACTAACTACAAGTATCTAGGCCTTGCAAATATGCAAGACATTGCCCAAAGCTATGCCGATCAAGCTCGGCAATTGAAACTACAGGTATGTTTATTACTCTCAATGCATATATGCGTCCTCGCTAATTCAACTCCAACTCAGGGTCTTAATGCTTCTCGCGAGTATATAAGTGCTCTCAGTAGGCTCGACGATTACCACTGCCTTCTCATGGCAATTTCTGAACACAACATCCCACGCCTCCAACAAATCGTTAGTGTTGCCTTGGGCAATGGCGCAAGTGTTCGCGAAATCATCAATAAATTGGAGGACACTCTGGAAGGTGCCTACTGTCCACGGGGTTATGGCGCCGATGATTTAGACATCGCTACATTAGTCTACCGCCTTGGAGGTCGCCAACTCCTCTTTGCATTAAACCAGAAACTCAGCATCCCGTCTCTGCGCACTCTTCGCACCCGAGCAGCTTTCACTACCATAACCCCCACCATTGGCACTATTCGCAATGAACATTTTGATACCAACATACAGTCCGGTATTCTTAGTACCCGCACTGATATCACGTCACTTCACGGAGTTAGCATCATGATCGATGAGATGGCTATTGAAGAAATGGCGGTTCATTATAGCAAATACAATAAGATAGGCGGACTCTGTTGGAAGCACTCTAATCTCATAGATCCAGTCCTTCGGACTTATGACTCCACTGTCGCCATAGCGCAAAAAATCCATGACGAAGAAGTGCATCTTGGGAAGGAAGTCACTGTGATCGGTGTGGCTTGTTTCGGTGAGGATGAGCTCTACCCCATCCTAGTTGCACCCACGTGCAAAACAGAAGATGCGACGGACATGGAGGGTGTCCTCGGTCGTGCCTTACAGCGCTGGAAGGCAACTGGCACAGATCAAACTGTTGGGCCAATCTGGTCACTCGCGACCGACGGTGACGCTACTCGGCGTGCAGCAGGCCATAGACTTTTTATCAAGCAACCCTTATCCATGGAGTCGCCACTTTATGGCATACTCGCCAATATGCCTGGGTTGAATATGTGGACGGGGGATAACAACGTAACACTAGACTTTGATCTGAAGCATATATTCAAACGTAAGTTTTTTTTTTGAAATCTTGATCAAGTCTTCGAGTCTAACAACTTCAATTTAGGTATATGCACACTAATACGCTCTCCTGCAGGCATCACACTCAATAACGGACGGGTTATCAATGCCATGATGCTTGCACACTATCTTGTATGGCTGCCCGCTTATGATGAAGCCAGTGTCACGAAGCTCTTGCACCCTGATGATCCGCAAGACATCCCCTGAGCAGTAGAACTTATACGAGCCATTATCGAGCTCACTCAATCACAGCACACCCTCCTGAACGATTCATTTTCTCCTGATGTCAACAGACGCGCTGACTTAATGTCAATCGCGCTCCTTAGTGATGTGATCGAGTCTTTCCTCATTCCCTTCATCAATGTCAATCTCTCGCTCACGGAACAGGTCCAGTACCTCAGCCGATTCGCTCATCTTTCATTCGCCCTCTTCCGCTCTCACCGACGCTCTTTCATGTCTTATCAACTTGGTCAATACATATGCCCAAAAGTCTCTGTAGTAGCAAAGTGAGTGTTTTCCCCCCTCTTCAAGATTTTTCTTAATAACTCGCCCTACCTTCGTTCCACAGCCCTCCCCTCTGATCTACTGACCTTCTAGGACATTAATGATCATTTTGTGACCACACACTCCATAGTACACATGCTGGGTACCTCCCTGAACTAGGTGAGTATCATAATTTGCTTTTTTGGTGTCTTTTTGTTTTAAACTTGATCTCCTACCAATCCCTACCATTTCAACTGGTTCAGGTTACTAAGATAAATGTTCTACACCATTTGGTGCACCAGAACTTCGCACTGGGCCCTCTAGTAAGCCTTCTCTTTATTTTTCATGCTTTCTGTTGTCTCTCACTCTGTGCCCCTGCTAATCAATATCTCGCCCATTACAGTATCTCAAATGACTCTCATAGAGTCATAATACACTACCTGGACACCGCTTGCCTTCGCATTCCATTGGTGAGTAGTTATATTCAGTTCTATGGGACCCATAATTAATCCCCTTGACTTGGTCGCTTTTTGTTATCCTGGTGCCCCCATTCAATTTCCCCTCACTCACTGATGTATATAGCACTACCCTAGATGATACTGGGATGCCCAGGGCCATGTATCCCTCCTCCTCCCCTCTTCTCTCCCTCTTCTCCTCCTCAAAATACCTTCTCCAGGTCCTAGTATATTCCTTTTCGCTTTTTCTGTCATATAGACATATTCCTATATATAAGTGGTATATTTTCGACCAGAGGACAATGTAATGGGCCCCCTGGATGAGGTCTAGGAGCACCATACCCACTTACCTTTCATACATATAATATGCACTTAGTATAGCCTTCCCTAGGTCCCAAAATGCGAAATAAATATTATTAAATAGGTACACATGATGGTACAGAGAAAAAACTATGTGAAAATCCGTTGAAATGGTAGGATACTCGAGTTCACTGTTGCCCACAGCGAGCACAAAGGTTTCGGCAACATGCGGTATCGCAGCAAGCATTGCTTACCTATTTTGGTGGTAACTTTCACACCTGCAACAATACTTGTCATTATAAGTCGCTCTTTATCCAAGAGTTATTGAAGGAGGCTTGAGGCTGCTGTAATTCTGTCATTTTAGAGGTGCTAACGCTATCTATTATCACTACTAACTACAGGGCTTATGTGGGAGTCACAGGTGTAAACAGTATGTAGACATATTGTAGACAGTTTAAATAGTTTATAGACAGATAGAAATTTGAGTAACTACTTGTTGAAATCAAAGAGACCTTGCCGGATCCATAGCTTTGCACACATTGACTGCGTGACAGTGGCTGCAGCAAGGGAAGACCGCTGATCGGTACATAGGTGTCGTGACTTTGAAAAGAGCCGCTCAACGGGAGAAATGGCACCTGGAATGGCGAGGACATCACGCGCAATGCGAGAGATTGTCAGGAATTGATGAGAATGATCCTTTATAGATAATAAATTAGTTTTTTCATGTACGGACTTGACAAAATACATACCTTCCACCATATAAGAGGTGCATTCAAGGCATTTGAGTCCTTGGCGCCCTGTGCAAGGATTGCATAGCATTCGAACTCAGACTGGATGGGTACTGTTGATGTTATGGGGGATTTGCCATTGGGACGCAAATTAATTATTGAAGAAAGAAAATAATCGTTGTCGTCGAGAGAAACTGATGGCGGAAGTGGGTGAGTCGTGGCAGAAGCCACTTCTGGTGTTGCAAGCTCGTATTCTGCAATAAAATGTTCAAAGATAATTTTCACTTGAGTGTATCCATCATTTCCGAGGTTGTGGAACTACTCGAGATGGAGCACTGGGTGACAAACTAAGTATGCAGGGTAAGAACTCAGTAATAGATAAAATCAGGAGAAATTCACGCAACTTGTTGCAAGAGTGTTGAAATGGTTGCATTGAGCCATGCTGAAGTAATGCCAAAGCTTGCGCAAGCCAACTGCACACGCCTGCTGCAGTTTTTGATTGATGCCTTTGTCCGAAGCAGCTGACTGCAAGGCTATTTGCATGCAGTGATACATTGGGATGGCCCAGGGCAAAGTTGGTGTGTTCGAGCGTGACATGTACAATGTGACCTTTGTGAATACCTGCAGAATTTTGTTGACTTGAACATTCAAATTTCAGTAGTGTTGCACTCACCTCAAGAATCACTGCGGAAACGAGAGAATAGTTGTATGTATTTAGAGTACGAATACAGCCTGTAATCGTATACAAAGCATAAAACACAAATAGAAGCAAAGTACACCAATGCGAATACAGAAAAATTCAGTTTTGACAGGCAAAACTGACTATGAAACAACGAGATATCCAGACGTGAGTTTGTTGCCTTCGCATTAATCAGACTTCGGTTTTACTCCTGATTTGCATGATTTGCACATTAGATTAGGGTCAAGTTTGCAAGCAAAGCAGATCGGATTCTCATGTATATACAGTTAATAGGAAGCATGTATGTGATGCTGCCGGGGATCCTCCACATCCTTTCTGCTTCTCCTCGCTGCTCTCCCTCCATGATGTACGCACCCCAAGGTACTGAGAGATGTCTGAGTGATGCTCCTGCCATATCGACTGTCTGCAAATGAGCCTGAAGCATATACAACAAGATATGACAGGAGCTTACCTCAATCAGGGCCTTTATAAACCAAGGTGGTGACATCGCAGCCCCAGGTGTCACCTCTCGCTAGCCTTGGTCACAACTTCAACAAGTATCTAGCTCCTTTGTGCCCCATGGACATGCCCTAGAGGAGTTCATGGAAGATCAGCAACCAAGTAGTGCGAGCATGCTAGAATAAACTTACAAACTGCGGCATCCATTTAACTTCGCATCAGCTGGGTGGGAGCGGACTCAGCAGAGATGGTTGTGGTTACAAGTCAAGAAGGGAAGCGGTGGCTTTGAGAGACTTTGGAGAATTTAATCAAACTTAGCTGAAGTAATAAACTCGACCCTAATCCAACGGTCGAGATGCTATTTCCAAAGGTATGGATAGGTGGGTTGACGATTTTCTTAGGGAAAGCATGAATATCCCACTGGACTTAGCATGGAATTAGGGAGTATTTGCGAGGAGTAGGTATTGGTTGGAAAAATTGATAAGGTAAAGTCGGAAAATGGTCTGCTTACATTTGTGGCCTTCTCAAAATTCGCAGCACATCGACTTTGGGTGGGGTTTACTGTTGACGCGGGTTTGGGTACAATTATACAAATTATCTGTCTCAGAATAGGGTAGGACTATTTTCTCGTTTCCACAGTGAATGTCTGCCAGCTGCTTGAGAAAAGCCCACTCTTGGTTTGATAAATAAAGCTCGTCACGGAGTTCTTTCCTTTTGAACACCCATTTCTCGATTGCCTAGTACAGCAATGGTTATTGAGTACATACTGTCACCAAATTTAAATGCTCACCTCATGAAGCATGAGTGCTCTTCAGATCATGGCGTGAGTGTAGTTCCATCATGTAGTGACGTCACGAATAACCATCAGAGTGCACAATGGCTTCCCTGAAGGTGCCTTAACATTACCAAAGGCTTCTTTGGCAATTGTACGGAACTGCTTCCGTCGCTGAGGGGACGATACTATTTTTTTCACTGTCTCACGAAGCTATGGAATATGAGGAAATTGATTTAGATCTGCTTTGATGATAGCAAGCAACAAACTTGCCTTCTTTACAGGACTCAATCCATGGAACTCATTCAAAAGCTTCTCGGCCTCATCATCAAGCTCGAGATCATTTTCGATGTTCCTGTCATTTTCATCAGCTTGTTCTTGCTCGAGTTCTTGCAGGTCAGCATCATCATTGGGATCATAATGAAAGGGAAGATGTTTGTTGGGAACAAAATAGTCCTCCTCGTCAGGGTCCCTCGCCTCGTCCAGACTGGCTAGCATTGCTTGGACAATGAGATTGACAACATGTGCCATGCACCGAATCCGTGCATTGCCTTCATGGAACTGGATACCATAGCAATCTTGAAGAAACTTTCCAGTTGCTCGAGCAAATGTATCACAAGATGATGCATTATCAAGGCAGACAGCTAGGAAGTGTTGTTGACTTATAGTTAGGACAATTAAATTGTTTGCAAGACCAAAGGAAAGAACTTATTTTATGTAAACCCCCACGACTGGCAGCTGTTTTGACGAATGCCTTCGCAGCATATATTCCCTCATGCTCCTTGTCTTCGATATGGTGAAAATCAACCAAATGCTCGCAAAGCTCCCACTCATCATTAATGAACAACACCATTGTTCCTGCGAATGTAAAAACCATCTGTTTGGTTGTCCAATTGTCAGTTGAGTAAGCAATCTTTGATTTCACTGCCTACGTAGTAATGTGTCATCATCAATGCTCGGATGTAGATGAATGTTCTCACTTACAGTAAGTTCTTTCACTAAATTTGAACGAAGCTCATCGAAAATTTTTGAAACCATTTTCCGGACAGTGGTATCACTTGGCAGTTCCCACCTAACCTCTGCAAAACGAAACAGTTGTATGATACCCGGAGTTTCGCCAGTGGTCCATGGTAGGTCATCTTCAATGACCCAGGCAACAAAGTGACGCAGAAAGCCTTCTCTCATTGGAAACATTGGTTTAGTACCATTTGCAAGGTAGGCATCCATGATCTTTGCGCTCACAGCAGCTGACCCCTTCTGGGTATTGACAGTGTTATCAGTGTTCAAGTTGTCGGGGAGTGATTCCCACTTGTCAGTGTGTGCCTGGTGAGTATGTGTCAACAGATTTCCAAGACATGGCTGAGGTTTCTCATCATCGAAGTCTTTGCAGTCAGCAGTCCGTGGAACAGATCGTGTTCTACAAGAACATCTCATAAGTCCTATTGTCTTATTTGAAATTCACGACAACTCACGCATCACAGTATCGGCATTTGAATAACCACTGTTTGGACTTCATACCTGGCTCCACAGTTATGGAAGGAGTATGCCAGTGAATTCGTGTATGACCCTGAGGCCCCCGCTTGGCTCCAACCCTCATCTCCTCTTCTTCAACAGCCCGCAGTGCACTCTGACCATCTGACTCCTCCTCCAAAGAGACATCGAGGCTCGTTGTCATTTTGGAGTGTTTGGTTGAAGCAGCGCGAGTCTTCTTGCTTCTTTTCTTCTTCGGCCCTTTCATCTGACTTTTTGACGACTTTTACTAACAACAGCTGTTGTGACTAGTACTGTATTACTTGTATTTGATTCTGAGTCTGTCACAGTGAGTTTCCAAGCCCGTTTTTTCTGAGAGATCCTCTTTAGCACATCAAAAACTCATTGTTGCAAATGCAGACCTACCACATGGCCACATAATTCATTTTCTGACTCTTCGAGTATCTCATGTCCATCTTCGTCGACAGCATATGGGTGGATTGGAGATTCCGATACATCTCTGGGCTTCCGCAGTACATAATCTCTGTCTTCGTCATCATTATCTGGTGCTGATTAGATGTCTTACAGCTACAACTCGAGGGAAAAAGTCACCAGGCTTCCAAGTCTGCTTCTCTTTGCCTTTTGCTGCCACAGGCATGACTATTCCACGGCGAGTCATTGGTGTTGGTCCTGGCAAAGCCCCAGGAACATGCGCAGTTGCAAATCCATGTGGCAAAGACCTGCATATGAGTAGTCAGTTCAATTTCATTAATTGATGCTCGCACATACATAAGGTAAATCACTTCTTCGACTAGACGAGTTAACTTTTTGACCATCAAATCATGCATAAAGCATGTATCATCGAGATCTAGGTTGTTGAGGTATGTGCAGATGGCACCCATGCCTAAGGGGCCTCACTTTAGGTGACAGAGACGGCCGTTATCATCCCGGCAATCCTCGCCGAAGAGGATGTCAAAACGACGGTTGAAAGTATGCCAGGGATCTTCGCCAGTGATGGTGGTGGTGACTTGGTGAATTAAATCATTGTCTGTTGCCTCAGGGACAGAACTAGGTAAGGAGTTACAGAGCACAGGAAGGTTATCAATGAGAACACAGAGTTTTGCTAGGTCAGCACTCTCACAATCCACCTGAGGCATACTTTGTGAAGTTTGTGGTGCGAGAATGTGGTAGGAGCAGGTGCCTGGATAAATTTGTGCATGCGCGATTCTCAATTATTTCGGATCTGCACCATCAACTCGTTGGATGGCAAGTCTGATGGGTCTCATATTGTATCTGTCGAGGACTCGTTAGATAGTCGTCATCTCAGCATCGTGCACGTGTCACGAGGGAGTAAACAGTTTACAATACATGTATTGTATTCTATATAAGTCCGAGGCACGAGGACTTAGAAAGAATTAGGTCTATGTGGTGACTTGGCTTTTCGGGTCCCTCACCTTCTTGCTTCGTACTACTACGCTAGTACTCGCAACTCCTCCACTCCTCGTCAACTCTCTCATTTTGTCGCATCACTTCTCGCATACCAGAAGCTAAATAAGATTTAATTTGTCATGCTGAGAATTTGAAATGATCCAAACCTCAACGTTTGCCCGGATTATGCAGCAGATGTCTTCGTTAACATTCGCGCACAACTGATCAATGAAAACACGACCGAAAATCAAGCAATGCAGTTGCTTCGCAACATTTGGGAGGCGAACAATAATGCAGTCAAAGTGTTATGGCAGCAACAAGTAGACGACAACAGAGAGCAGCAAGAACATCGTCAGAGACTAGATGATCACAAGCGAGAAAGACTTAACCAAGAAAAGATTGACGAAGACGAGACAGCGTGCAAGGAGGAGAGAAAGAAGAACAAGCACAAGTACATTCCTATCCTCGGGATTGGAATTCCAAACGACGAGGCCATCACGCCATGCTCTTACGCGCTGAGGAAATTAGACAAGGGCAAGTACGTGGAATTATGGTATTTCACTAACGATGGCCTAGATGACGCCAACGTAAAGCAAACCATCGACGATGACACCATGATCCTCTCCACACTGGCAGACGGTTCGACCGCCTGGGTCTCGACTTCTTCCACGTGGAATGCACATTCGGTGGTAAACGACGAAAATTTACCTTTCGAGGAATTTGGTCAAGCCTGTCCATGCTTTCTGGCAGCGATAGAGGAGGCGGAGTGGCCAGAAGACAGAGTGCGAATGATGGCGCGTTTTTGGATGAATATCCAGGTTCACAAGTTCCGCTCGCTGAGAGATCCTATAGCCCAGAAGACCCTGTTGGTCTATCAGGCCGAGCAATGCAAACACTGGCACGTCGCAGTAAAATCTGCTGTCGGACCTTATGACCTTTCTCTCGTCAATGAGAAGGTTCTCGAAGCCACAAGGGAAAAGGTGTATTGGGAAGAACGCAGGAAGAGAGATAACGCGCGGGACTACAAGGTCAGTATCAACTCCGGGAGATGCGCAAAAAACTCGAACTAATCAATGCCTTTTACATATCTTCTTAAAAACTGTAATTGCAATGCCACGCTCGCTACATGCCGCATGCTGCACACCATGCATGACATGCCACATGCTACATGCCACATGCCGCATGCTTCACGCGACGTGCCACACGCTTCGACACCCACCACAGTCTGACCAATGTGGCAGTTCCTCGTCGAAGCACCGTGACTGGAAAGAGTCGCGCAAACGCTCAGCATCGCCGGAGCACTTGAGCAGGGGCAAGAGGCCACGTCAGGATTTTTGTACAGGCGCAAACGGAGGAGTCCTCTCTGCTTGCGCCGTATGTCTCGGATGAAACCCACACAAAATTATCGAGTGCAAAGCTCCCAGAACCTGGGACGATGCATTTGATACCCTCTGCTCTTGTGTCGGCAGGTTCCTCACTGTGCGGGACAGAAAGTCCATCTGCAGCGACTGGCAGTGCATCAACGGATGCTCGGAGATCACCCACGATCAAAGGCACTTCTGTTCTGGATGCGGTGCCTCCTCTCACGGAGCTCAGGCGTGCCCTCGAGCACAGAAAGCTTGAAGCACTCACCCCATACAACCCAGAAGTGTGGGCATCGAGGCTTGCATCGACCGGCCTCATTAACAGGTATCCACATATTCCTGAAGGACTGTGTCGGGGTTTTCAGCTGGATATTCCTAGTATTAGCATCATGCAAGCGCCGCCTAACAAGCAATCAATTATCACTCACCAACGAGAGTTCCTTGCCATTGTCCAAACTGAGTTTAAGAAAGGAAGGTACATCGGACCAATGCGAGCAAAAGAAGTCGAGGATCTCATCGGGCCGTTTCAGTTGTCTCCGTTCTCCATCATTCCTAAGCCAGGTCGTCCTGGGCGTTATCGTATCATTCAGAATTACTCATTCCCTCATGTCGCTTCCTCAAAGTTCCCTAATGCTTCTATCAATTCTTACATTAATCCAGATAATTTTCCCAGCACATGGGGCACCTTTCACGTTATCACTCTTACGATTAGTTGTTTGCCACCTGGATCGCAAATCGCCATTAGGGACGTATCAGAAGCCTACTGCACTGTCCCCATTCACCCCTCACAGTGGCCAGGGTCGGTTGCTTGCATCTCCGATAACCTATTTTGCATTGACACATGTATGTGCTTCGGCCTGCGACCATCAGCTGGGGCTTACGGATGCCTCGCTGATGCAGGGCTGGACCTATTTCATTCACGGGGAATCGGACCAGCATCAAGATGGGTCGATGATCACTTATTCATTCGCATCCTCAAACAATATATTGAAGATTACAACAAAAAAAGACGGGCATGGCACCAGGATATTGTTAACAGAGGAAAGCATCAGGACGGAGGTAGAACATGGTTCGGAGGCTGTGTCTTCGAGGATGGTATTTTGGAAGAGTTTGATGAAGATTGTCGATTCCCACTTGTGGATCTTTCAGAAGCATCGCCCAGGTCAAGCGAGGATGCCAAGTTCTTGTGCAACTTATCAGACATCGATGATGCTTCGGTTGAACTCAACATCCCGTGGGAGCCACTCAAAGACAAGGACTTCGCGTACACTAATCCCTATATTGGTATCATGTGGGATCTGGCGCGGAACAAAGTCTATCTCAATGAGGAAAAGAAGGAGAAGTACTTGTCAGTGATTAGAGTTTGGCAAGGCCGCAGCACGCACATGCTTAATGACATACAGCAGCTATATGGTAAGTTACTTCATACCACCCTTGTCGTTCCGAAAGGGCGTGCGTATCTTACGTCGCTTGAAGCAATGCTGCACCTTGCCTTTGATAAGCCGTTTATCCCACGAAGGCCCATCAAAAGCCTCGCTGTGGATCTTCTCTGGTGGAAATTGCTGTTGCAGAGTCCATTTGTCGGTCGCACAATCCCCAGACCTCTCGCCCTATTCAATCCAGAGGCGTATTCAGATGCCAGCTCTGGCGTTGGAATCGCTATTACCATCGGAATCAGGTGGTGAGTGTGGCGCCTTTGCAAAGGATGGCAAACCCTTAATGGAAAAAGGGACATCAGATGGGCGGAAGCAGTTGGCTTCGAGCTACTTGTTCTCTACCTTGTCAGCATGGGAGGAGCGCAGCAACATTTCAAAGTGTTCGGGGACAATCAAGGGGTTATTGAAGGTTGGAGAAACAGGCGCAGCAGAAATTCAGCCATCAACGAAGTTTTCTGTCGAATCTTCACACTTATCGAGAATTCCACAGCACCATATTCGTTCCACCTTACATACATTGCTAGCAAGGAAAACCCCGCAGATGACCCTTCTAGAGGAATCTATGGCAGCAAAGAGCACCTCTTACCATACCTCCCTATTCCCAGCACACTCGAAGCACTCATCATCGACCCATTCATTGCCCCCACGAAACTGAGAGATTTCAGTTCGGATGGAGTCTGAGCAGATGTCACCGAAGAACCTTCTCTCGACAGTTTTGGTGGTAGCACTGAAAAAGGGACAGATGTCATCAGTGATACACTCTATCACATCCACCAGACACAACAGCGCACCTGCGAGCAACACACGCTTTAGCACGTCCCTCCTGATAGATCCCACGACAAAGCTGTTACCATATAAAGCAGGTCTGAAACCAATACCATCCCAACTTTGTCCACATTGCTTAGCGCAGGATAGGCTAAAACTCTGGTTCCCATCGGAAACCAGAATGGCTTCAGGAGCAGATGGAGGATTTCTCGCAATTTCAGAAGAAGACTTGCAGAGAGTCTTGACGGTGATGAATCTAGCATGGGCTCCGGGAACGAGAGAATGTTATGGAGCAGGTCTCCTGGTTTTTCATGTCTTTTGTGACGAGAGGAACATTCTGGAGGAACAGAGATGTCTGGTCGACATGCAGACAATGCTAAATTTTGTTGCAGGCTGTGCGGGATCATATTCAGGAAAACCGTAGCAAACTACGCCTATGCAATCAAAGCCTGGCACACACTGCATGGTCAGCCTTGGGAAGTCCAGCACGACGAACTCAAAGCAGCCTTAGATGGAGCCTTAGAACTGACTCCGGACTCCTCCAAACGTCCCAAACACGAACCCTTTACAGTGAAATTCATCCTCGATATCCACAGACCCTTCAGTCATGTATACTGTAGAACCCTGTCATAGGACATGTACATTGGCCTGCAGAACCTGACCTACAGGACGACAGCTGGCCTATGTAGATGCAGGACCGGCCGGCATTGCAGAACCCTTATCAGCCAGTGCCCTCAATATAGAGTTATATATTTGCAATACCTGTGTGGGCCGGTGTGGAACCTGTACTATTTGTAGCCAGTGTAATGGAAGGGTTATACCTGTATTACTACGGGCCAGCCTGATGTTACAGGGCGTCACAGGGGACCGGCCGGCTAGATTGTGATCTATGCTATACACCAGTTCACCCCTGCAGTATGTAGAGGGGGGCCGGCCGGCTGGACAGTGACCCATACAACTATGGGCCAGCCTGTTGGTGCAGCATGTAAGCTAGGGCTGGCCGGCCTGATTGTGATCCATACAGCTACTGGCCAGTTCCCCCCTGCAGTATGTAGAGGGGGGCTGGCTGGCTGGACAGTGACCCATACAACTATGGGCCAGCCTGTTGGTGCAGTATGTAATCTGGGGCCGGCCGGCCTAATTGTGATCCATACAGCTACTGGCCAGTTACCCCCTGCAGTATGTAGAGGGGGACCGGCCGATTTGACAGTGACTCATACCACTATAGGTTGTTGTAGGTAGAAGCCCAGCTGCCTCCATAGTGGTCCATACTGCTACCAGCCGGATCACGCTTGCAGTATGTAGAAGGGAGCCGGCTGATTTGATATTGACCCATATCACTATAGGCCAGCCTGCTGTTGCAGCATGTAGAGAGTGGCCCAGCCTCTTCCATGCAGACCCTAAGGAAGGGAGGGTGTACCTTTTTAGTACGGATGCCAGATAACCTTACCTATGATAAAGTTGGCTCACCACTTCGGGAATCTTTAATATCAAGTAAATTCTTGTTGTGTAGCCGCGTCTTCGTACCCTTCCATGCTAAGGAAGGGAGGGTGTACCTTTTTAGTACGGATGCCAGATAACCTTACTTATGATAAAGTTGGCTCACCACTTTGGGAATTCTTAATATCAAGTAAATTTGTGTTGTGTGGCTGGGTCTTCATATCCTTCCATGGTAAGGAAGGGAGGGTGTAGTCCGTATGCCAGATAACCTTACCTATGATAAAGTTGGCTATATAGGGTGGAGCATACACTTAGCCATCCTAACCCTATAAAGTCAGTAGCATTGGCAGGCTGCCCTAGTTCTCTTGTGAAGCGAGCACCTAGCAGTATATGTCCCACATATCAAAGACATACCAGGCCTACTGTAGGACTCATGCCACTATAGGCCAGCCTGCTGTTGCAGTATGTGAGACTGGGCCGGCCACATAGCCTGTAACCTGTACACCTGTTGGCCAGCCCATGTCTGCATTGTGTACGTTGGGGCTGGCCGCGTCCAAGTTAACCCATGCCACCATAGGCCTGCCTGGTTCTGCAGTATGCACAGGTGGGCAGGCCAAATAAGTTGTGATATGTACTCCCTTTGCCCAGGCTGTAATATGTAGAAGGGGGAGACCCATACCACTATAGGCCAGCCAGTTATTACAACATGTGTAAGTGAGGTGGCCGAGCAGGTTATAGCTGTACTGCTGTTAGCCAGGCTGCCTCTGCAGAATATAGATGCAGGCTGGCCGCACTCTTGGTGACTCATCCTACTATGGGCCAGCCTGCTATTACAGCATGTGACAGTGGGGCGGCCGAGTGGGTTATAGCTGTACTACTTATTGGCCAGGCTGCATCTACAGCATGTTGATGCAGGCTGGCCGCCCTTTTGGTGACTCATCCTACTATAGGCCAGCCTGCTATTACAGTATGTGGCAGTGGGCTGGCCATAGGGGTTGTCACCTGTACTTTGTTCCAGCAGAGGTTACAACCTATACTACATTTGGCCAGTCTGTATTTACAGCCCATGGGGGTTTCGTAGATTAGACATAAGAACATTGCAAAGATCAATGTGTTACAATGAATTTTCCTTGAAAACTCTTTAGACCTTCAGCTGAAAACTTCGCCCATATTGAAGCCTGCTTCTCAGCATATGCCTTATGACCATCCTTGGTGCTTTCATCTGCCCTTGCTCTCCACCTGGCCTCCTGTGTCCGAAACCATGATACTGTCCAAAACATTTCATGTTGTACTAACTTCAATTCTTTGCTCCAACGGTCATAACATGCCTTGGCTTTCAACTAATTCACACAATAAACTTGGAATGGGGGAAATAAGCTTTTGATCTTAACAAAAATGAGATGATATGAAAACTCACACTCATCCATCCACTGGTTCTTTTGATTGTTCTCTGCATTGTTGATCCTCCAAAACCAAGTCAGTGTATCAGAACCCTGACCATGCCTATTTTCCTCTGTGACTTCTTTGCTCACTCTAAGGTCCTGAGCCTTTAGGGGTTGATATAATGACAATGTATCAGAACCAGCCCCCAATCGTTGCATTGCTGCCCTTGACCGTCGGTATCCTCGAGCCTGTTTATTGATGGACAGAGTTATTGTTAGGAGTTCCTTCTTTGATCTAGTACCCTGATGATGAATTGATTTGTTGGAGTGTATTTTCTCTCGAAACACCACTGATCTGTCGCCCAAGGCTTGACGAAGCTTTTCCAGACAGTCATTTGCTTGACCCTTTCGAAGCTTGAGTTCTTCTTGACGTAATGCCATGATAACATCATCCATGATGGTATCAGATGCTGCCCATGACGGCATCCAAACTTCTGCAACTTCTGCAGGTGAGTCAGCCTCACCCTCCAGATCCAAAATACTCCCGCCCTCTGTATCTTCAATGCTCAGAAAATTGTCACCATCAGCCTCCTCCAGGCACAGTTCAGGGTCATCCTGTGGCATTTCTTCCCCCCCCTCCAATTCCATACCATTAGTCATAACCATTGCAGCATTGTTGAACTTATTAATCCGCGACATGAGCTTCTGTCTTTTTTCTTCTATGACAGTTCTCTGAGAAGCAGTTGGATGCTCAGGTAGTTGTCTTATAGAAGCTCTCAAGGCATCTCTAGTAACGCAATTTGAGTACATCATATCATAAATTTGGAATATCTTACTGAGCATTTTCAATATTGATACCCTCAATCAACCATGCCACAGATCCAGTCCTACCATTGGTGGACAATTCGTTTTCAGTCAAACGTAGCCTTATTTCAGTCATGGTTGGAGCTTTCCATTATTCATCATCAGTGCTGAATTAAAGTTCATGTTACCAGACCTATCTTTGTCCATTTTAAGCTGATAGATGTCGAGAAGGGTACCACGGTCATGAGCTGCTTGTTCGGCTGCCTTCTTCCATTCCTGGACATTGGCCAAATCAAGTGATTTCGTCAATTCCTCATAAGGACCTTGAATGTCACTAACACCCTGTACGGCTCGGCGATACTTTTTAAGTAATAATTTGACTTTTGCAAATGTTATATGAGTGGAAGTAATATTTTGAGGTAAAGAGCACTTACCAATTCCAACAAGCTTCTTCCAATTGGAATCTCTCATATGGTCATCCAAGACTTCCTTTCTGTGAGCAAGAGTCATGGATCTTGCGGTGGGAGAAATCTTGTTAAAAGGGGCCCATAGGGTCTCCAAAATTTCCCCATTAATATGACCCGCTCCTGTAATAAAATTGAGGCTGAACCTAGGAAAGCACAGTAGCTTATGGGCGCTTAAATGAAACTTGCCAATAGCTGGCAATATTTTAATTGACAGAGGAAGAGACAGGTGATAGCTCTGGTCCACCCATTCATGGAAGTGGATACTCCACTGGCATGCAACATCATAGATTATTAGTGCACTGCCAATATCTCCAGATGGATATTTCACTGCATTGCAAATGAAATAGTCCATATTCATTTGCCTGACTACGTAGTCAGTCCATTGTCAGAAAGTAACAATGCAAGCACAGACCATTCTCCCTTTTGAAAGTCAACCACTGCATGAGGAACAAAACATCCATGCCTAGCACATGCTGTTGCCCCAACCCCAGTAGCTCTGAGATTGCTTCTTTGAACATTGGCTGCATTCACAGCTCGGTGATTACTGCAAGATGATTTCTGAAATTATATTAGATGTCATCAGCAAGGAAACACGTCATGGAAGGTCACAACTCACCTCTCTCTCTTCAACAGACTCTGTTACATGAGTTTGATAAGGTCCCTCTGTTACCATATATCTCATTCCATCTGCTAGTGAGGCATCATTGTCCGGAGTCTTCATCTTCATATGTTGGGCTGTGAAATTTCCATCCACAACATATCTTTGCATAACCAACCAACTTACATAGGAAATGAGCCAAGTTGGCAATTGTCAATAATTCAACGTACTCATCATAGGAATCCTTCCAAGAAGGGGGCAAGTTGATGCCAGGTTGGGGACATGCCGGACAATAAAGAGCCAAATCCCCTGGACCAGGGGATCTGTCTGTCTCATGTTCAAAGCCAAACCTTTTTCTATTAACCAAATCCCTCCGTATACGTGACACACGCATAAGTTCATAGTAGCGATCCTTTTTATCATGTAAGCCAGGGGTACAATAATAAAGAAATTTACTCACTGGTATTTTATCAGGGAAAGCATTGTTGGTAAAATGGCGTAGCTTTTGATAGAAACTCATAGCTGAAGTCTTGCACTCCAAAGCGTCTATGAGGAAGTTATCCAGGACATCGAAGGTAAAAGCTAATTGAGGGCGAGTGATACTGGCAGGAAATAATTTCGCTTTTAGAAGATGTAGATGTCTGTCCTTCTCAGCCCCAGGACACTGACACCAGGACACATGATGAGAGTAAACTCCAGTGGAGTGCATGATGACCAGGTTAGACACTCCCAACTGTGTCTCATAATCTCCCTCCCCAGACCAAAATGTATCTTCCATGGCTCCAAGATCTGACCAGGGTGACGGGTTTGGTTGCTGGGACAAATTGGGACAGGGATCCCCCCCATGGCCAAGATACATTATATACCCTTGGTTCTGCAGGGTAGTAGACTCGTAGAACTTGCCATTCCAAAGTTGAAGGTTATGGAAGGGGTGGTACTGGTGGGCTTTAATAGCACATGAAGGACACCATGCATGCTCTCCTGAGCAGGACAGACACCGAATAAACCCCTCCTCTCCTCCACAATCTTCATACTGTCCGTCCTTGATCAGTTGTTCCAACTTCAACAACACTGAAAGATATTCGTGGCGCCAAGGCAAGTATTCACGGAGGAAATCATTTTGGGTCTGTAATGTCAGCTATGTTTAATATGTTGAGAATGATACTTCTAACAGAACTCACTTTTGTCTTTCTTTGGATATCTTTTAAGCCTCCAGTCCAAAAATCTCCATGTACCTCTCTATCATATTCCACCAGTCCATGATCTTCAATATTTTTGTGATGTTTTTGTTTAGATAGTGAGGCTGGCTCTGCCTCACTGTCAGAGTCTTCGTAGACAAATGAAACATCGGCTTCTTTCCATGTATCCTTTCCCCTCCTAGTTTTCGATGTGACATATGTATATTTATAAGCACCCCGTTGTCTCTTTCTAGGACGAGAGTCAGATGAAGATGGCCCCACTTTGGCCCTATTCCGCTGCCTCGGTGTGATTTGTGAGCTCATGAAGTTATGGGTTGGACAAAGGCCACAATGAAACATAAATTTTGGCATGGCTACATAAAGACCCCCCCCCCCCCCCCCCCCCAAAAAAAAAAAAAAAAAAGGTGGGATTTCCCTGTACTATCTTAGACACCTTTTCTGCCTGCGAACCTTTGGTTTCCTCCCTACTAACTCTAAAAAGAAACTCTGTGTGGGAAAACCTGGCCTTGGCACCCCCACTCTTTCATGTACAGCATCCTTCATGAAATGGGCGATTACCAACCGTTCCCTATTGAGCCAAGGACCAACAGAGTGCTTGAGCACCCTCCCTGAGACATAGACCATTGCTCCAGGGGAATAATCCAGCTCTGCATGGAGATCTGCCAAGGCAAATGTTGCACAATGGTTTCTACCTAGACTGACCAGGAGATCAAAAAGAAAAGGAGAACCACCACTATCTCTGTGGCTAAAGGTGACCCGATTAGCAATGATTTCAAACCCTGAAAAAATTGAGGGCCAAAAGTCCACTGGGGCTGGTTTTTTTTTTGGGTCGCCAAACCTCCTGGATGATCTCAGAAAATGCTGTGACACCAGCCTGAAAAAGATCCGGAGCCACAGTAGCGGTTATGGCATTCCATAGAACTTCTGATGTTCTCAAGGCTGCTAGCCATTGTTGGACTTTCTCCGATGTGTAAGACTGTGAGGTCACCAAAGGATCAACTAGCCGCTAAGAATATAGTTAGGAATGGGGAAAATATAATAAGTGAAAATACAATACCTCTTGTCTTTGCATGAAATATGCAGGTGCCACTGTAATTCTACCCGCCCCAAATTCCCCCCTCCCTCTGGGACCATATAACCATCATCTCACCAACTTTTTTTCTTCTCCAAAATGGGCAGAAGAGATTTAAGAAGACTATCCCGTAAGCTGGCAGTAATGTGATTGACATGCTCCTAATTAATCAATCAGTCCTGAGAGGGAATCCACAACAAAAAACAAACTAGGTGAGAAGGTGTCAAAATATTAGAGAGATAAACCACTATAATATTTCCGTGCCTGTCTACAACAGTAGTGGGAACCGAAATTTTGCCAAGCACTGCCTCAGGGAAGTACTTCTTCAGTCTCTCTGGTTGAGCAGTTGCTGAACCATCCCGATTTGGGGGTGACAACTTGACCTTGTCTCTGTAGCGATTCACATCCCAATCAACATTCACTGTATTTATGCATTAAAATTCATGGTTTACCTGAAATATTGCCTGACTCACTGGGATTGACCATGGCATGTGCAATAGTCAGGGCGGTCCGGTTAATTTCATATTCTGAAATTAATACATCATCAAAGGTCAAATTATCAGCTGGTGATTCCAAGCATTGCTGGAGCTGTACTGCTATTCTCATCCTTGATTTCCTTGGTAATTAGCAACCGGCTACAATTAATCTTGAACCATAGCTACCTAGCTTTGTGCAGTAATTCAGTTTCAACTCTGCCATCCTTAAGGACCTCTAGTTCAGATGAATTGCCCATTATCTCTCCAACCCTCCTGCCCAGAGTTGCCACTAGCTCAGTTGTCCTGCTTTTGAGGTTGTTCATTAGGAATAAGAAAAAATGAACCAAAGTTCTCACACTCCGCACTTGTCCAATTAATCATGATGTAATTAGACAATCAGACTATATCTGAAGGCAAATCTAGTGTGAAGTAATAGCCTAATATGGTCGAATTAAATTAGACCCTTGATCTAAGTCCTGTCTAGACCAGCACATCCTCCAAGTCCACTTGCCAGATAACCTTACCTATGATAAAGTTGACTCAGCACGGCCCGTCTTCGTACCCTTCCATGATAAGGAAGGGAGGGTGGACCTTTTTAGTATGGATGCCAGATAACCTTACATATGATAAAGTTGGCTCAACACTTCAGGAATTCTTAATATCAAGTAAATTTGTGTTGTGTGGCCGTGTCTTCGTACCCTTCCATGCTAAAGAAGAGAGGGTGTACCTTTTTAGTACAGATGCCAGATAACCTTACATATGATAAAGTTGGCTCAACACTTCGGGAATTCTTAATATCAAGTAAATTTGTGTTGTGTGGCCGCGTCTTTGTATCCTTCCATGGTAAGGAAGGGAGGGTGTAGTCCGCATGCCAGATAACCTTACCTATGATAAAGTTGGCTCAGCACTTCAGGAATTCTTAATATCAAGTAAATTTGTGTTGTGTGGCCGTGTCTTCGTACCCTTCCATGCTAAGGAAGGGAGGGTGTACCTTTTTAGTACACATGCCAGATAACCTTACCTATGATAACGGTCACAGATTGACACTATACCAGTTTGTGAAGTGACATAATCCTCTGGAGTCGAATTTGTCGCAGGTGACTACTTTTTTGCATGTAGCAGCAAATGGGAATCTTTGATGATACCCCAGAGTCCAGTGCGCCTGCCTCTTTGTAATGATACAAAAGGTTTTGGCATCATTCTAGGGTTCTGGTGTGATGAGCGCTGGCACCTCTTCTTCTTCATGGCGCAGCAGCATGGATGTTCCATCAGTCCTTACACCGTGTTCTGAGGGAACAGTAACAATATGATTTGGCATCATTCTGGCAACATTGACTAACGCTCTATCAACAATACTTAACAAACCATGTTCTCTTGTGCGGTTCTCACAATCACGTGACTTATTTTTTGGGCAAAAAGTTGGCAATCACATGACATAAAAATACCCATAAAGGACAATACATTTGCACTACAAATCTAAATCTAAAGTGTACAAGGTTGGCAAAACAAACAAAGACAAAAAACTAAGGTAAGCGGTGCAAGACAAGGATGGAGGGGCCCTCTCCATCCCAGCCTTGCACCCTACAGTACAAAATATAGGTAAAATGCGCACTAATTAAGAATATAATGTAATGCAAGTCAGTATGATATTGAATATTAAATTGGCGCTTACCAGGTTTAAAATAACCAAGGAGTGGTTAAATAAAAAATGATATAGAAAGCTAGAGAAAGAAATGCGGTTAGTATTAGAGTACATGTCAGACAAAAAGGCTGCCTCAACCAACCGGGCAGGCGCAAAGCAAGAAAATATTATAGAAGCTAGAGAAAAAATGCGGTTAGTATTGGAGTACACTTGAAGGAAAGAAAAGGGCAGCTCAACAATAAAATCCAGGCACAAAAGCTGCAAAAGAAATGTGGTTAGTATTGGAGTATACTTGAAGCAAAAATGAGCAGCTCAACAATAAAAGCCAGGCGCAAAAGCTGCAACAGAAATGCGGTTAGTATTGGAGTATACTTGAGGCAAAAATGAGCAGCTCAACAAAAAAAAGGCAGGTGCAAAAGCTGCAAAAGAGGTCAATAGGCACAAAAGCTGGAAGATATGAGAAACACAAACTGTATCCCCCAGATCCCAAGTAAAGGCGCCAGTCCCTAGAGACATAGATAGCCAAGACTCATTCCCCCAGATCCCAACATTCAAGGCACCAGTCCCTGGGGACATGGATAGCCAAGAAAGTCTCCCCCAGATCCCATATTCCAAGGCGCCAGTCCCTGGGGACATGGATAGCCAAGAAAGTTTCCCCCAGAACCCATATTCCAAGGTGCCAGTCCCTGGGGACATGGATAGCCAAGAAAGTTTCCCCCATAACCCATATTCCAAGGCGCCAGTCCCTGGGGACATATGGCCAAGGAAGTTTCCCCCAGAACCCATATTTCAAGGTGCCAGTCCCTGGGGACATGGATGGCTAAGAAAGTGTCTAGAAAAGTCAACCGCTTGAAGGACTAAGAAGACACTGACCTTGGGCATGTCTATGACACGCCCTACATCACTGTAAGTAAGCAAAAGCTGTCAGTGCACAAGGAGTTGAGAAGAGACTAACCTAAAGGCGCGCTATCAATAAGGATTGATAGCGCGCCACATATGCAGCACAACTGTGAACAAATAAACCTGAAGTTAGTACTGTGAAGCGCGTGTAACAAATACTTACCTTGTGGGATCAAGGACTTGAATAAAACTGTAGCGCTGCCTTTGACCACTTGCAGCTGCAGTCTGCAAGTAGCCAAAGGACAGACACACATCTTAAGGTGAATAGTGTTAAGAAAAGGAGTATAGTCTAGGCCAATGTGCATAGTTGAAGGGGAAGAATATGAACCGTGGAAGAAATATTGGCGCGTTGAAGTATTGTTTGTTGATTTGTCTTGTTTGTAGTGGGTATTCCCGAGGTCACGTGGTGTTTGGTTCATGTTTTTTCACCAAGTCCACAAGCTTGTGCATTGTCAGCTAACATCACGTGCACGTTTGGTTGGTTTTGTCCACATACACATTTCTTTTGTTCTCTCACCATAACGGCCCACACACATGTTTCTTGAGTCACGTGTGAGTTGGTTTTGGTGTGGCGCAAGTAAGTCTTCAGTATACTGATAACAATTTCAGTGTTTTGGCCTCCCACTGCCTTCTTCAACCATGGCTCACACCAAACAGACTGCCAGGAAGTCCAATGGTGGCTCCGCGCCACGCGTCAACCTCAAGGTCACCAGCACCAGCTCCAAACGTGTTTCTGGAGATGTAGAGCAGGGCATGGAGATATGCAAAATGGTTCATCACAATGGTGTAAGTTTTTCTTTCTTGCTCTGTCCGCGCTAATGTACCTCCTTCCCTCCAACAGTTCTGTATCCTCTGCCGGGATGGCTCTGCATCATTTGAAGAGAACACGCTCTTCATGTGCAACCATTGCCCCAGAGTGATGTGCCGCCTTTGCATGCAGCTTCCCCTGGGCGCAGAAGACATGATCCTCAGTGAGGACATTACTTTCAGGTGTATATGTTGCCATATCACTATGGCAGAGCATGGCACACCATACTATGTGAGTTTTATTTGTTTAATTTACTGTTCATTCACAACTGATAATACATCAGGGCTTCTACAATGCTAATGGCACGACCGTCCTCGAGTCTTTTCTATGGATCCACGCTTCGCTCGAAGTCTCTTCAAAGGCCCAACTTTCTGCCGCCCCCGTCATATTCATCCATCTTGTCCTAGTCGACTTCGAAACTACTGCCAGCCCCTTCCTGTTTGCTCATTCATTCCTCCAGCCGTACTTCACAAGTGGCGGTTGCGAATATCATGAGATTGCCTACGACATTATCTCCGATGTACACGCGTACCGCAAAGCAGTCCATCAAACGCTCAAGGCCCTCAAGAATTCCTTTGTTTGGGAACGCGTAGTTGTGGCTATATCTACCCACACCGACAATGACGAGGGCGACCCGTTTGCTGGATACTCATACGACGGCAACTTGAAATGCTATGGTGGCACTGCAACGGACGATGTGAGTGTTCTTGGTTTTTTTTTTTTTTTCCTTGTGGTTGATTACTGACTACTTTCTAACGCCAAGTTCTTGGATATTGTCCTTTCTCCATGGCAGTCTCTCCTTGACCATGGTGACGAATCCTACCTCTGGCTCTTCTGCTGCGGCTCCATTGTCAACAATAGCAATTCGTTTGCAGTGTTGCAACGCGCAGTTGTTCGGTAAGTTCATTTAGTCAAATGTCTTGTTTTATCTGATGTTCCTGCAGTCACAAGCTCTCTGCAACAATCGCATTCACCGCCCGGCGTTTTCAGCCATCATTTGCATCTCATTTGCTCCTCGCTTTCACAGAGCAAGTCGTTGTGGAACATTGCCCCATCCAACTTGCCTTTGGCGACATGCTGGCTCAATCCTACAAACTTGGCCGCCACACTGATGTTATCTTACTGACAACACTTGAGGCTAGCCTCCAGATCTCCAAATTCACATGGGGTGATGTGGAGACCAGCCTTGGGGCGGCTTCCTGCCAATCCAATGCCCAAACTGTGGGTGGACTGATTCTTGGCGTTCGGCCTATGTCAGGGGTGCAACAGACAAGATTTATGTCTTTGAGTGCAAGAATCCCGCCTGTGTTCAGAATTTCTCTTTCAATAGACCTGAAGGCGCCACCATGCTGTCACCAGGTAGGAAGCTAGGATGTTCATGGATGAATATACCTTTGAAACCATTGTTGACTTGATCATGCGCATTTCTTACTTTGCTACTCAAATTTTGTCATTTAAATGTGCCGGTTGACTTGATCATGCTCATTTCTTACTTTGCTACTCAAATTTTGTCATTTAAATGTGCGGCTGTTAATGAAACTTTGTGACATGGACTTAGTGCATTTGGGTGAATTTCAGCAAACATAATATAGCGCAACTTGCAAACACAGGTGTCACATGACCGTGTTTGTCACATGATCTAATGTTGAGTTTTTCAAGCACAATCAACTCTTGCCCTAGGGTACAATCTGCAAACTTGTGTTGGCCTACATCTGCTTCACTTTGTGATATAATGGCTAGCTGGACTCTTGTTTTTTGTAATGCGTTGAATGAACACAAGGATGCCTTCATTGCAGCTAAAGGAAATTCTTCAATCAGGGCTGGTATTCTCAAGAAAATCAAAGATACCATAGTCAACAGTGAGACAGCCAAAGACCCTTGTATCATGCTTCCCGAGAAAAATCTTCAGAAGGTGAGTTTTCACAATTGTATTCTATACTAATCTAATTGATACAGGCTGTCCGCACATATTATTTGGACTTCCTGGAGGATGATGAGGATTGCAAGGCAGAGGAAGAAATTATTGAGGGAGGGCATAAAGACAGATCTGCTCCAGATGCTGTGACTATAGAGATGGTGAGAGAGCGGGAAAATGACAAGCCTGAGGATGCTGGGAAGTACAAGACAGAATTCTCTGGTTTTGATGTCGTCCAAAAATTATTTAAGGATGAATTTGGAGAATATGACAAGCAGCACATCAATACTTCCGATCTCAAGTCTATGGGTCAGAGGACAAAATTGGCCCGTACGTGGCACCAGGCTATGTCCCCCGAGGTCAAACAGGAGCTTGAGTGGGTTGCTAGCAAATGGAACCGAGAAGGAGCTCCTGCAGATACCAAGGATAGGTAATTTTTTCCTGACTTTCAATTGGTACATATTTTACATAACTTAATGATATATTATCAGATACCATTCTCGTAACCAGAAAAAAGTCATGGAGGATTTTATAGACATGGTTTGGAGAACGATGGGGTTGCATGTCGTCATCCTTACAGCCTGTGATCGAGGCCAGGGAAGGGCTCCTGCAACTACTATGTAAGGGTTTTTTATGCTTCATATCATCAATAATGACGAACTTTTTCCTAAAGCTGGGAGACCTCCCCCCAAAAGGCGAAAAAAAAGTTTTACTCAGTCGTCCAAAGACAATAAGAAATGGGCTGGACAAGTTCAAGATCGTCTTGCTAACTGGCTCCTTGAAGGCGAATATGGTAATGCTCCATTTTATTTTTAAATCTAATGTTGTGGCTAAAATTATAACAGTGGACGAAGGGGACAGTGATGAAGAGGATGATGATGAAGAAGATAATCTCCCAGATCTGACCGTCAAGGTTGATGATGATGGTTATCCTTGCCTGCCGCAAGGGTTTAAATCTCTCAAGCTCAAGCATAGGCAAAAGGTGGTTCGTTCAATCTTTCAAAAGGCCTATGGTGAGTCGTTCGCCTCATGTCCTCATGTGCCCTTTTTTTTAACTCTATTTCCCCAGCTGTTATTACGAACAATCTGCGGGCTCCAGTGCCTTGGGGTGAGGTCTCCAAAAATCCTGCTCATTACCTTGATTTGGAATGTGTCCCTGAGAACATGGTCGTCAAGGACCCTTCCCACATGCAAAAGGACACAATTACTGTGGTTTACTCCCACTGGAAAAAATGTGCTAGTCATGACGAACCAATAGTACGTTTTGTTGGGTATAGACAAGCTGATTTCTATGATTCGCACGCCAAGAAGGGAGGTGCAAACGGCAAATCAAGGAGGAAGCCTGACTATGTGAACGTCACTTCAGATGAGGAACAATGGCTGAAGAAGGTTGATGATGTCAAAAGCTCTTCTGATGAAGACGAAGTCGACATAGATACCACTCCCATTTCTGATTCCTGCCCCAAATACCATCTCACCAGGGACATGGTCAGTTATCTCAAATCTCTCTCTACCCTCCCTTCATACCACTGCCTTCTTGCTGCAGTTGAAAAGCTTCCGGTATGTTAGATCTAATAACTTTGTCATCTCACATTGATTTCGTCTTTTTGTAAGCACAAATCATTTTCAACTGCAAGGAAACAGCGCCTCCCCGTCTGGGATTCTTGGACATGGTCTCAGACCTATCTACCTCAAAATATCCATGGGAACATGGAAACTGTGTCCGCCGCACTGGAGGATGTGAGCAACTACCAGTTCAATTCTCATGGAACGGGCAGGATTGTCATTCTGGGACTTGGACTCCTACTTCGTGAGTGCCGTCATGCTCAGGAGTATGAAGCCGATGAAGCCGATGCCGACGTACCTGACTACTTGGGTAGCTCAATCTTGGGCTTTGAGGTAGGCGACCAGATTGAGGAAAAGATCACTGGTATAGAGGCGGATGTTGAAGCATTACTAAAAGATGGGAACTTGGGTTTGTCTGTTGTAAGGCAAGACATTGAGAAGAGGCGCACAGAGGAAAGAAAGAAGTTGAAGCAGGCAAAGACAAAGAAGGCTGAGGAGGCTAGCATCGCTGATGAGAAGAGGAAAGTGGAAGAGGAGAACCGCAGTAAGGAGGAGAAGAGGGCAGTGGAAGAGAAGAAGAGGGAAGATGAGAAGAGGGCGGTTGAAGAGAAGAGGATGGAAGAAGAAGAAAGATTGGCTGCGGAAGCAAGCAAGGCAGGTAGGAGTGTGAGGAAATCTGATGCCAAAGGGAAGGGTAAACGGCCTGCTGCAGATTTGGGGGAACCACTCAAGAAAAAGGTGAAAGCTTCCCATCCTGATCTCCCACGTCGTTCTCGGAGAGACAAAGTGGGACCAAAGAGGTATCAAGGCTAAGAAATTACATACATCATTCTATACATCTTGTATCACACTGGCTTCGAGTTGATTAAATGCTTTGTATATTGATACTTGAGACTTAAATAAATGTTCAAGATGGCACCAGCAATACATGTCTAAATACAGGCCATAACCTATCTGGCCGGCACACCTCCACATGCTGCAATAGCAGGCTGGCCTGCAGTGGTATAAGTCACCCTTGGGGCGGCCGGCCCCCATCTACACACTGCAGAAGCAGCCTGGCTGACAGCAGTACAGTCATAACCCTTTCGGCCAGCCCGTGCCTACATGCTGCAATAGCAGGCTGGCCTGCAGTGGTATAAGTCACCCTTGGGGTGGCCGGCCCCCATCTACATACTGCAGAAGCAGCCTGGCTGACAGCAGTACAGTCATAACCTGTTCGGCCAGCCCGTGCCTACATGCTGCAATAGCAGGCTAGCCTGCAGTGGTATAAGTCACCCTTAGGGCGGCCGGCCCTCATCTACACACTGCAGAAGCAGCCTGGCTGACAGCAGTACAGTCATAACCCTTTCGGCCAGCCCGTGCCTACATGCTGCAATAGCAGGCTGGCCTGTAGTGGTATGGGTCACATTGGGGGTGGCCCATCTCCCTTCTACATACTACAGAGGCAGCCTGGCCTAAGGAGTACAGGTGTATGTTGGAATAGCAAGTGCGTGCGCAGCCAAAGAACCTTGTTCCAATGTCTCGTATGTTTCTGTTATTGTTTCCCATTTATCTTTTATTCGCTCTTATACATCTTAATCTCATTGTACTCACTGAATCTTTTGTCTGCTTTGACCCAAGAGCCGTTCTTGGTCTCAGATACCTACCTCTATTACAAGAGCTTCGTTCGTACTTATAGTCGCAGTGTTTAGCCTGCATACCTCAGATGTTTGCATTATCGCGTGCAACGACTGAGGTAAGACTCGTTATATCTACTTATATGTTTACCTCTAAACTCACGCTACATAGTATCTGTCCCTTCGCAGGTAAATATATCAGATGTTTGCATTATCGCGTGCAACGACTGAGTATCTGTCCCTTCGCAGATCCACGCAAAGTTTATACTAAGCTTTTAGTGTATTCAAAATTCACTGTACACTATCAATAGCTATAACTCAGTATAGAATATGCATAACCTAGCCTGCATATGTAGACCTGGATGTCCATGTCATAACTTGCCACAATGAAAGGCAGCCTGCTATGTCAAGTATATGCAGGATGAGGTCCCACTCCTTTACCTGCTTAAACGAAATTCCTCAATTTTTTAAGACACCTTTGCTTGTGCTACAAGTACATACAGTGAATATGGGTCATTTATGACAGTCTCATCTTGTCACACATGACCTTCACACTCAGGCAGTTCAGTTTTTGAGCAATAAAGGTGTGATTAATGTTCATTTATATGATTGCATACCGGCCTATCCAGGTACTGCAGACATGTCATGGATACAAGAGTCACCGGCCTGCACATGTTTTACATAGCTGGCCAGTCCAGGTACTGCAGTCATGTCATAGATACAAGAGTCACCGGCCTGCACATGTTTTACATAGCTGGCCAGTCCAGGTACTGCAGTCATGTCATGGATACAAGAGTCACCGGCCTGCACATGTTTCACATAGCTGGCCAGTCCTGGATGTACATAGACCGGCCGTCGTCCTGTAGGTCAGGTTCTGCAGGCCAATGTACACGTCCTATGACAGGGTTATACAGTATCATATGACCGAAAGGTGTGATATCCGTGCCCATCTAGACCTGTCGGCACCTCTTGATGCAGTGGTATATGCATGCCTGACGAGCACATTTTACGCGCTATGTCGCGTGGGAGAGCTCACGGTCAAATCCATGAAAACCTTCGACCCAGCGAAACACGTCAAGCGCTCGGACATAGAAATGGATGTTGAAGACAGACATGAGCTTAAGGTGACCAAGATATTCTTACCACATACCAAAGCTGCACTCGACGGTGAAGGAGTACACTGGGCGCAGCAACCAAATCCATCAGACCCCAAAGCCACCATTCTCAATCACTTCTCGGTCAATAACCCATTGCCGGACAATCACCTTTTTGTGTGGAGACACAAGAAAGGCATGAGGCCCTTAACCAGGTCTGAGTTCTGGAAACGGATCAGCGGGATAGTCAAGAGAGCAGGATTGGGGGAATCTCAAAGGACACGGTCTGCGCATTGGAGGCACGCTGGAATATCCGCTTCGAGGAGTTCCTTTTGACGTAGTCAAATCTATGGGAAGATGGTCGAGCAAAGCCTTTACCATTTATTTGCGCAAGCATGCATTAATATTGGCACCATACCTACAAGAGTCAGCGGCATTGGAGCCTTTCATGCGCTATACTATGCCACGGACACGTTGACAAGGTGAGCTTACACCACTTCGCCCTTCTCCTTCAAGTCGGGAGTCCACGCTGCGCCTGACGCATCGTAGGGCTCCTTATAGTTGGGAATCACGGCTCATCCTGGACCTTCTCCACAGGTTCGAAACGGTGTTTTGGGTCGTAAAACCCTGTGGGTTTTAAGCCCAAATAGCTGCATAATGTCCTTACCACTATTTGTATAAATCAGATATCATTAATGGGTTAATGCATCTGATTTCTTTCTTGCTATCACGAAAACCGGCAGCTACACATAGATTGTATTCTATATAAGTCCGAGGCACGAGGACTTAGAAAGAATTAGGTCTATGTGGTGACTCAGCTTTTTGGGTCTCTCACCTTCTTGCTTCGTACTACTATGCTAGTACTCGCAACTCCTCCACTCCTCGTCAACTCTCTCATTTTGTCGCACCCACCCACCACTCCCTTTTGGCAGCTCGCATCTCATTCGTAGAACTGCCACTGACAGCTCTTCAGCAAATTCACTCGACGCACCAATTTCGACAACAACAGGATTCCTTAAAAACCTGCGTCTTGAGCTGCGGTGTCCCAACCCACCCTCACGGCTCATCCTGGACCTTCTCCACAGGTTCGAAATGGTGTTTCAGGTCATAAAACCCTGCGGGTTTTAAGCCCAAATAGCTGCATAATGTCCTTACCACTATTTGTATAAATCAGATATCATTAATGGGTTAATTCATCTGATTTCTTTCTTGCTATCACGAAAACCGGCAGCTACACATAGACTTACTGTCTACACCAGCAGTAGTAAATAGACATAAACAGTATACAGTTTATACAGTTTGAAACAGTAAGTAGACCGAAACAGTTGGAGCCTTAGTGCTGACATAAACTAATTTTTAAGCACATGACCATACACGTCGCGATCAAGTCCGTTGATTCGTGGCAGTGCCGATTAATATCAAGATTTAATCAGAGTATAAATACCTGCACTAGTACAGTGCCCACCAGATGTCCTTCTCATTCAGTGTCCGTCCTCGCTCTACGTTCATTTCTTATTCTCAACCTTCTTCACTCGTCAAGTTCGTCTCACCTTACAAAAGGATTTCCACTATCTTCGATGGTACTGCCCACGTCACCATCGCTGGGTGCCTCGGAGCATTCTTTTTCAAGCAAACTGTGGTGGATCGGACGTCCAAGGCTGTCAAAGAAGCGGAGAACATCACCGCCGGCCTCGTCATATCCAAATTCTGTATTTCTGACATCTGTTGCGGTCCTAGTTCTAGCTTCCAACAAGACCGCCCAGATACTCCTCAGTAAAGATGCCCAACCCCCTCCGAGGCACAATTTGGCCGAGCTTCACATACATCTCATCTGCAATGATATGACCAATTTCTCTACTGCAACTGAATCAATTTCATCGAATCCAATCACAAATGACTCGCGCAGCACTTCACCATCTACTACATGTTCTACACTATGCACACCATTACTGCCAATCTCGCCGGTTCAGAATGCCAAGCGCCTCTCAATCGATTCCGACACCACCCTCATCGACCACGATGATGATTTCATGAAGGACTTCTCTGACGCGGACCTCAGTCAGGAAAGCACTTTCTCCGAGGTATGAAGTCGCACAGTCTACTCAACTTTAAATCTCTAGGATGACGGCGACTGTTCCAGTAGCAGCCTACTCCCAGGCACGGAAGCACTCACGATCGATGACTCGAGTGGACCCTCTCAGCGGATGCAGCTCCAGCCAATCATCCTAAAGGACAGACACAGAGCAATCACCTGCAGTCGGGAGACGTCGATCGTGGTGACACACAGTTGACCATTGTTGAATCTGTGCTTAATACACAGCGCTACACGGTACCTTTGTGAATACGATTGGTCAATGCCTGTGCATTCATTGAATAAATTTCGTCATCTCCGAAGGTGGTAGAATTCAGTGAACACAAGATGAGGAACATATCGCTGAGTAGTGGATCTGCGGCAGCAGACACAACACGCAGATAGATAATTGATGCAGGCAGATGGGATGAAGAGTGTCCTGCTCAGCGGTTGTTTGGAAAAACCATCCTCGGTTCATACTACTTAATGCTTCATATCCACAGCAGCTCATTTTTAGCACAGATAGATCGGATCGAGTTGTGCTTTTGTTTAGAAGACTGGTCTAGTCTCCTCAGAGGTTTGATATGACTAAGATCCTGTGAAGACTGGATAGGGACCGAACGTGGACTGTACAAACGACCATGTGACGTTCAATTAGATGCGACGCGCGCGTTGTTTTAATTACACGTCTTCTTCGACCGCGATCATCATGATGAGCTAATACATACCTCGACCACCTTACAACCATGGAACACCTTTATGTACCGTGTCTAAGACTCTGAATAACGCCTGAGCAACTTTCCAGTCGCAAACAGATGGCATTTGATCCTAGTTTATACCCAGAGTTCGAGAAACCAACCAATGGAAAGACCTCTGGAACACCAAGCGTAATCGTATGTCCTCATTTTCAACTTTATCTCTCAACTTACCACAATATTGTGTAGTCTATTTCAAGTTCCTCAAGCTCTTCGACATCTTCTGCAGCCTCAACAGTGGCACCGACAGCTCGACACAGAGGCCGAACAACGATCGTAATATCTTCTGACGAAGAAAATGAGGATATGTACGTACTTGCTTTCCTCGCCTGTCCTTTGTGGCCTGCGACTCAGTACTAATCTCCTGCATTCTCTCAGATCTCGACAGCCATTTTATGCCTCATCTTTTCAGATTCGGACTGTTCCATCACTTTAGGCTCAATGCATGGCCGGACTGGACAACGTGGGTGTGACATTGGCATTTGACCTTGACCACGAACTTGTATGTCTTCCCGTTTGCCTTAGTACCTGTATAAGCTTGACTTGTGACGGTTTAGAATGATGCTGTACTATAAGGTGGCTGCGACGTGGCGGGAAACGATGACTAGGGATTGGTCTATGATTTAGGTATTGTATGATCACGGACGGCAATGACACCACCCTTTAACTTCTCCACTAGACCAAGGGTACTTCTACGCCATCTAGTCTGTGGATACATGTACAAGTGACTGTACAGACCGCGGTGGTCAGTACTATCTTTAGATATTGCATGAATACGTGACACTTGTGGCAGCAATGCGCAAGTGTAGGTGACATCATGGGCGAATGCTCGTGATAACATCATCCACAAAGATGCGCACCGGTAATACGTGGAATCAATACCATTCAGAGCAGGGAGGAAATTTCGAAGGCTTACCGTTATGTTCAACTTGGACCTGGCCATGGGCAGGGCAGGACGCATCGTGACAACGCGGTGCGACACGCGCATCTAGTGGCATCACATGATCTGATTGACATTAATTTTGTCAATGTGATAGACGCCTGGTAGGTGATACATATATGCTGTGCAATTTCTCACCCTGAGGTAGGCGGAGGCGCACGTTCGGCGATTGAGAACCACAGCAATCTGAATCCATCACACGAACATAAGCGATGTTATTTAAAAAGCCGAAAGATGGACGGTCCGGACAACTAAAGGCAAGAAGATACACATCTAGGTTTCGTATATCTGATCAAACATAATAGAACGGCCCGCATGCTACTAAACAATCCTCTTCTGCGAAGCAGTTCCAGGACGATAGTGTGACCCAGCTGCTGGGCGTCACTATAGCCGCCATCAACACTACGAAAGATCTTGTTCCTATTGCACTGGCGAAAGGCATCCTCGGAACAATTGCAAACATTCTGACTATTGCGCAGGTGTGTTGGCCTAACTTTCAGAAAGATTGGTGAAGCCCAACGTCTATACAGTCACTGGTCAAGAACAAGTCCGATTTCCAGGCGATAGCCGACAAGTGTGAGACTATCAGGGATATCCTTGAAAGAGCGACCAAGGATGTAACCGAAGATGATCTGCGAGGATATCTGGGGCATGCATTATCTCAGCTCAACAAGTGAGCCGAACCAATGTCACCATCACCAGAATCTGATGACACTGTCCAGATCAGTAAACCGCATCAATAGCGACGTAGCGTCATTGAAGGAGCAAGGATTTTGGCACAGGCTCCTCTCTGTCACCATCGATCGCGACCAGATTGTCGGATGGGAAAAAGACTTGGATCAAGTCCTCGTGCTATTCAGAGTATGTTTCTTGAACTACACCTACAGTTCTGCTGCTAAGTAATGTCCCTTAGACTGAAGCGATCGCTGGCATCGCGATCAGGGTGGAGAAGCTAGCTTTGGGACCCAGGGGCAACACTCATGGGATCAATGACATCCAGTAAGTTGTCATTTCAGCAAGTGATATATGGCATTAACCGCAATCAGGTATCGCCCACCTGTGCCTCCATCACCGCCTTCCATGTTTTATGGCCGTGGGGACCTCATCACAGAGCTGACCAACCTTGTCGTCAATGATGAGCACATTGCGCTGATTGGTCCAGGAGGCATGGGAAAGAGTTCTCTTGCCAAAACTATCCTCCACGAGGCAGTCATCACAGAAAAATTTACCGATAGGCGCTACTTTGTGACATACGATGGCATGGATCCTTCGACCATTACATTTGAAGCTTTTATGACTCGTTTCGCGGAAGCCCTCGGCATAGAGCTTGCAGGCACTAATCCAGTGCAGCAAATATCCACCTGTCTTCGTTCTGCTAGCGCCCTTGTTGTTCTCGACAATGCTGAGACCTTCGAAGAGGCCGGTGAATCATCCGCACTCAGGGAAATCCCGCAAGCTATTGCTGAAATCGCATGCATCCCCGGCGTCATTCTGATTCTCACGTCGCGTAGCAGGAGGAGTGCACCGAATGTACCATGGATTACCAAGGATATTCCGCCATTGGATTCAAACTCTGCTCAGGAGGCATTCTTTCGAATTTACCGTCCAGCCAGTCGTAGCAATGCAGATAAAGGAATAACAAACCTGCTTCAGGACTTAGAATTTCACCCGCTTTCCATCAATCTACTCGCAAATGCTGCGCAGCAAAACGGTTGGTCTCCGGTTATACTGCTGGAAAGATGGAAGGATCGGCACAGCGCGGTACTAGACCACGGCGAGGGAAAGCTACAAAGCTTGTCATTCACCATGCAGCTGTCACTCAGCTCGCCATCAATCCAGAAACTCGGAGAGGAAGGTCGGCTGGTTTTGGCTGTTGTCGCCTTCTTGCCTCAGGGTCTCAATGAGGCCTTGTCAAAGTGTATCTTGCCATCTACCCTGCAAATCGACACTATTTGTGATATTTTATGGAGGCAATCTCTCATTTATCGTCAAGGCGGCTTCGTCAAAATGCTCGCCCCCATTCGACACTATGTGCGAGATTCATTGCCACTACCTGACTCCATATGCTTGCGAGAGATACGCACCTTCTACTATCGCACTGTCCAACGGTGTTCGAAAGAACGAGACAGTCATGCTGATATCATTATCTCAGATCACCTCAACATTGAGCATGTCGTTGCTTTCGACCTCGCCCACATCCCTGAAGAGACTTATCGCGCTTGCTGGGAATTTTTGGAGTGCTTGGAGTGGCATCTTCCTCGCCCAACTTCCCTTACCCCAGCTATTTTCAACATCATCGAGAACTCCTCCACGCGAACGCCCAAAGCGCACTGCTTGTGGTATCTCGGCTGGCTCTACATAACTCTTTCTCAGCACACAGAAGCTATGAAGGCCTTCAATGCTGTTGGGGCACTCAATCTTGCCACCGGTAACCACGGAATAGTGGCCGAATGTGTTAGCGAATGTGCAGACATATACAGATGTCAAGGCCGCTTCGTTCAATCCCAACAGGTTTTAGAGGGCTTTCAACGCTCCGAGTCGTGGGAGTATCTCAGCGAACCAACGAAAGCCCAAGTTTGGTATTTCTTGGATATAGCTCGGATGTACACATTCGCAACATCTGCGGACGAATTATTTGTGAAGTCCATGGA
>JABBWD010000123.1:0-71623 GCA_016628565.1 Suillus placidus | reverse complement strand
CAAGACCATAACACAACACTCAAGACACTCAGTCCACGTCCAACTACAATCAAGAACTATGTTCTATAAGTCGCCATACCGTCATATCCCTTCTTCCCGCAAACACCTGCTGGATTCAGGATGTTGAACCCCTCGAAGAAGCCTTGGTTTCGTCCTTCTATTTTTTCGCGTGATCCTGCAGCGCGCGTCGACTCCCCTTCTAGGAACCCCGCCCACGAGCCGGATCCACCTGCATTCTTCGACTACAACGCACCTCCTGTACAGGGCCTTCCGCACATCTTCGAACCCGCCTCAGCCAACACCGCCCGTGTTAGTCGTCCACCCAAGAATGCTGCTGCTCCAAAGATCTTCAAGAAGACAGCCCCCCCCAACTTGAAGACTTCCCCAAGTCAAAATCATCCACCCGCGCCGCAAACACTGGCACAAGCGCTTCACTTACCATCTCACATCACTCGTACGGACTCCGTCGCAAAGGCCCCCGGTTCTGCAACCCGCGACGCTCAGGCGCCAAAAAGCAGCGGTGGCTTCAACAATGCAAAAATGTCGCCCTCGAGACTATGCAAGCTGGCGGTATGACCGCTGAAGATCGTATCTTCCTCAAGCAACTTGAAGAGCTCCGCTCGATCAGCGACGCAAGCACACGCTTGGAGATGCTAGAGAGGTTGTTGCGCGCGCTGAGGCGTTGGGTCCGAAACGTGAGTTGGAGCACGCGGAGCGCGACCCGCCAAACTGCCCTGCGATTGGAGGAGAATGCCCGGAGGAAAGAAGGAAGAGGAGGAATCTCGCTCGGTTTAGAGGAGCTGCGCCGTTTGGGAGGAGCAACGTCAGCGGCAGGAGGAGGAGAAGCGTAGACAAGAGGAGGTCAGACGCAGGCAGGAAGAATCTAGGCGTCGCGCAGAGGAACAGGCGCGTCTTCGTGAGCAGCGCGAGCGTGAGCTCCAGGCCAAACGAGAGGCTTTTCGTAAAGCCAAGGAGGAAGCTGATCGTCGGGCCCGTGAGCAAGAAGAGCAGCGCCTTCGTGAACAAGCTCAACGGAAAGAGAGGCAGCGCCAAGAAGAGCTTCGTCGCAACAAAGCTCAAGCGGATGTCATCGCTTTTTCCAGCTCTATGACGCAAAGTGGAAAGAGCTCAAACTGAGGCAAGACGTTGACTTCAGTCATGCTCTGCGAGATGCCATGGCCCCTCTTTCAGCAAGGCTGCACATCCCCCGATGATATCTCCCGCCGCAGCATGGAGCAATTCATCTTCCACCCCCTCCGCCCTGGGATGGAGATCAAGTCGCGCAAGGACCGACTGAAGGCAGAGATACTTAGATTCCACCCCGACAAGTTTAACTCGCACATCGTGCGCAAGTTGCGGGAGTGGGATAGGGAAAAGGCGATCGAAATTGCGGGAGCGCTGGCTAGAATGCTGACGGACATGATGGCTGAAGAGATTCAGCAAGAGACGGGTCAATAGGTCAATATATATGCTGTAGTTGTAACGATTTTAGCGTAATTAGAATATGTCCAATTTGCAATCATACTATGACTATCAAATCGTCACGGCGCCGGTGCCAGCCCCCGATGAGCTTACGAGTCCTTGGACCCCCACCCGACGAGCTTGATGATTATTGGGAACGTGATCCTAGTGGGAGTTGGTGGCCTCACTTGTGTTGTCGTGAGGAGGGTGCACCCAGATCGGGGATATTGATATGTAACTGGGAGGGAGTGTTGCTACACGCCGTGTATGGACGCAAACATCGACATATGCACAGTAGTTTCATTGGCAAAACGTAACAAACCTATGTACTCCAAAATTCAACGGGTCACCTGCTTTCAACGGCAACACTGCCTCTAATGGCATGCGGTGCATAGAAGGCGCCTGTACTAAATACAGCATGCGAACCTGAGCGTCTAGCAGGTCTCTCCATCGCTTCCACCATCTCTTCTCTCCCTTCACCATCGATCTTGCAAATTATTGTTCAAAATCTACTTCGCTATCCAACCGTCTGCAAGCACTGTGTTCTTTATCGATCAGAGCCATGTTCAGTGAAGTGAGTGAGTCAAGCACATCAGCAGGACGGAAAGAAGCACAACGAGAAGCGTTGTCAAACTCACCAGCACCAGTTGTACTACTTCGGACGAGCGCGAAGGATCCACCACCCTATGGTGCACAGCACCGTTCGGATGCACTTTGGGAAGGTGAGCAACCACGTCGCAGTGATACCTACCAGCTTACTCACTGTGAGCAGGTGGGAATGAAGTGCTGCCTCCTGTATGGCGTCAGTTTAAGGGGGCGGATGGTACAATAAATTATCAAGATGACACGCTCGCCATGATTTCATGGAACCAACCTTTACCAGGAGTTCGGCTAGGTGAGCGAAGAGAGTAGCACTAGGAGCGACAAACTCAAGGTTAAACATAGACTTTCCTGGACGACTCATTCCCGGATGCAAATGGCACATCTCACCACTTGGTCAGTCCTACTTCGTCAACAACAACACTCGAACCACGTCGTGGAAGAAACCGGCCCCAGAACGTCTAGCAGGGAGCTTGATGCCAGAGTGCGTCATCGAGGGTCACTCCAAATGCATATGGAGTCTTGTGTACTTGGGAGCCAGTTTCAATGTAATGAGCGCATCGGGTGATGGTTCGATTCGTCAGTGGAAAAGAGACGGAGAGCCAGTAGGAAAGCCTTTGGAGAACGACGGGGTAGCGATAGGCCCAATGGCAGTCTCTCCGAATGAGACAATGGTCGTTTGTGGAAGTGTCGATGGCAGACTGCGGCTGTGGAACATCAGGGAGGGCAGCATGATCGGCGACCCGTGGGAGGGGCATGATGCTGCAGTGAGGTGCCTCGATTGGTCCCCCAATGCCCTGGAGATAGCAAGTGGATCACAAGACGGCACCATACGACGCTGGAACCCGGATACTGGTCGACAAATAGCACCACCAATAAAGACTGGTCACGGATGGGTTGATGCCGTCAAATACTCTCCACAAGGTGACAAATTCGCGAGCGGCGGGGTCGGTGTGATCTGCATATGGTCAAAAGACGGCAAGCTGCTTGTCGAGATCAAGGGACACGAAGACGTAGTGACGTCGTTGTGTTGGTCCAAGGATGGCGCACACATATTCTCCGCATCATTCGATAACACCATCCGAAAATGGCGGGCGATTGATGGGCAGGAGCTCGTCGTTTTTCAGGGTCACACCCTCGCCGTCAGATCCCTCTGTCTTTCTCTCAATGAAAGCTATATTGTTAGCGCATCAAATGACTGCTCCATTCGCATCTGGGACCTCAAGACCAATCAGCCAGTCGGAGATCCGCTTTTGCATGACGACGTAGTCTTGACTGTTGCCATGTCCCCCGACGGAAAATACATTGCCAGTGCTGGAATAGACAAAAAAATCTATGTATGCAGCCTGGAGGCGGCGCTCAAAGTTGCAGTACGTATGCGCTTTGTTGTCCGATTTCCCTTCCTAATACTTTTGGCCATTTAGGGTGCGGATGATGAAGGCAAGTCTTCTCGCTTCTCTTTCACACTGCAATTGACATCTTTACTAGGAACGTCCAGCCCGACCAAGAGTTGTGCGCCAACCAATCGTGAGCAACCTCATTTTTGTTCATTTATCTCGTTAGATCATTGATGCCCATCTTGTTTCTAATCAGCAGGCGAAAAAAATAGGATCGGCAAGATATGTCGGTGTAGTTTCTCGTTCTTGACCTTTTTTCGCCTGACATCAAGATACAGGGCAATGATTTCTTTGGCAGCGAGTCAGACCGCGCAGCTCCACCTGCAAGCCCGTCGTCCCTTATTCGTTGGCGTCGTTTACTCACCTCCATACATTTCGGCACACGACCTGCAAATTCGTCCCAACCAACCGAGCGACAGTCCCGACACTGGAATTTCAACTTGTTTTCTGGAGGAAATTCCAGCCATACCGTCGAAGTAGCTCCTGGCCGCAAGAAAAATGTGAGTGTGACTTGCCATTGCTATTCCTTGATATCATTGAGACAAAATCAAAATTTCAGAGAATTGCCATTTCCCCTCCCAGCAAGGCAGAGGTCGACGCAGCTATGCAACGCATAAATGGCAACCAGACCAGCAGTTCAACGCAACCGGGTCAACCCGCAGCAGGTGCACAAGGGTCTCAAGCACGACCAACAGAAACACAACAATCAACTGGTGGGACGGGACAAGTTTCCTACGAAGTTAGCTGCTACGGATTTTTCTTTGGTCGTCGTTCTACTTCATGTCAGTCATGAAATCATCTAGAAACTCTGTTACTCGAATGTCTCTATTCCCTTTTATGTTTGTTACGCATCATGTATATTACTACACGTAGCCCATTCCGCCCCATGTCCGTACGGGCGCACGGCATTGTCTAGATCACGCTATGCTATCATCGAATCAGTAAGGGACCGCAAACATCAGTGACACACAGGGCTCAACATTTTTTTTCTTACCACGCCTTGAACATTCACTCGAGGTGTGGATCCTTCAATCTGTAAGCACGCTGGCTTACCTGAGTTCCCATAATCAGTACATATACCGTCGCTGATGCTGAAAGCTAAGCTTTCAGTATTTCACCTTTCGGTGCAACGGTTATGCGCGGGCGGCGGTCTGACCATGTTACACTATCTTGAGTAGCTATAGCCCTTCATCCTCTCCTACATATTACAGACTCGGACAAGGCATTCATGACTTAAGATAAACGCAACCTAGTCTTTTATTTATCTCATTTTGCATTGGCAAATCACAGGTGACCCCCGATTATGTATATGAATAGCGGGCGCTTCAAGTTACACGTCAATTAAGTCGCGTGACATAAGCATCATCCCGGCCAGTTGCAGTTGCCGGTCACTTGCAAGTGTCCTGAATGTGAACATCATTTTATCTAGGATTCGAGGCTGTGTGCGACGAGCGCGACGTACTCTTGGAGACAACCACCACTAGACTTTCAGGCAGACCGCTGATGCCAACCGTTATGACGACGACGACGACGGCGACTGTCTCGACGTCGGACATGCTGCCTCATAAACCGTCCAGCAAAGGTTCGTCGTCGACGGAGGCAACGCTACAATCACTGTACAACCGTGCAGCGAGAGCGTTCCTTCACCGAGACGTCGCAATCACGTTCACCTTGTTAAGCGCTGCATTCGCGCTCCTCCCACCTCCCCTTGCACCCTCACCTGACCCCCTAGATGCCCACCGGAGAAAGTGGGACATCCTTCGCATCACCCTCGAGACCACCGTCTTCTCTTCTACTCCAGATATCGCTGATTTACCACGACCACTCCGAGAATCCTTACTCCTGTCTCCCCAATTATTTATCTCCACGTTGTATGCTCGATCTCTCACTTTATTTACTCCTTCATCTCTATATCGAAAACCTAGCTCCGCATTCCTTCCGCATCAAGTCCTCATCACACTCGTCGCATCCAGTATCAAGATAGATTGCCCAAGTGTTGGCCGTGAGATGACAGAGGATTGGTTGTCGAAACGCGGTCAATATGATTTCATACCTTCCACAGGTGAACCATATCACAAAGTCCTAGAACTCTACTGCTTGCACGTCTTGCCTCGTTTGGGCGAGTGGGACTACGTCAAAGAATTTCTGTCATACGAAAATGAACTCTCGTCCGACAAAAGACGCGTGAGTTTAATTTCATGATCCTTGTGTCGTACTGAACACGATATTGCCAGGAACTTCATTTGGCCCTCGAGGGTCAACATGCTCAAACGCTGGAGAGTACAAGGCGGAAGACGCCAAAACCCGAGACTCCTCCTTCTCCTTCTCCTACACCAATACCTCCAGCCCGCTCTCTATCCCCAGCCTCTTCCTCCTCCTCTCTATCCACCACATCCACCCGCACCGCCGTCCCAGCATCCCCCCGTCCAAAACTTACCCGTCCACAATCCTCGTCTTCCACATCTGCAGTTTCAGACGCCACCATAACCAGATCCCCTCGCCACCGCCCCAACCAAAGCATGCCCCGAGGAAACTCAAGTGCCAGCGGCGTTCGTATCCCCCGCCTTCCGCCAGTCGACCACAGTCTCGCGATTGCACCACAACCCCCAACCTCCTTAGCACTCATCCGATCTTATTTCAACCATTATTTGACCGCAAACAGAATAGCCACTCTATCAGTTTTGTTCTTCCTAATTCCCCTTCTATCTTTCGTCCTTCGGAGGCGGCGGCGCTTGGAGACACCTGCAGACTTGGTACGGAGGAGGTTATTGGAAGCCCGTGGCGATTCAATCGTGAGACGGTTATGGAATGAGTTGGTGAGAGCAGTTTTGGATACTGCTAGAATGGGTGGTGGGGGACTTGTATAACTTATGGTGCGCCTGCTTAGTATCAGTCTTCCTAGCTAGACCAAGTAGAAGGATATTGGTGTGTCAGACCTACTAAGCCATGCAGTTAAACAGTGATCTAAGTCCGAACTTTCTATTAACGACTGGCGATTTGTGCAGTCATGGAGGAGAAAGAGCCAAAATTCTGAATGCGCACGTTGGGAGCAGACATCTCATCGTGTGGGGCTACCAAACATAAATTCCAGTGAAAAACTAACAACTGAGCTGCAATGCTTCTCGTACACCTTCCCTCTTCGCGGCCTGCAGCGTCCACATCCACTTCAAATCCCGCTCGACCTTTTCCTTCCTCGCGCGTTGCCTTCGCTTGTTCAAAGACTCAAATCTTCCCCAACACCTACGTCAGCTGCCATGAGCCGAGGCAATCCTAGTAATTCCGCTCGAGAGAGTAGAGGCAGGCAAGGGTTTAGGTGCAGGTCAGCTTTTCTTCAACACTCCAAGGCAAGGACAGCAGATAGGCAAACTGCCGTTTCTGGACGTCGTGTCCACGGGTGACAGGTCCTGCAGGTTTCTCGGGGGTAGCTGCAAGGTCGAGGCCATAGAACTCGGCGAGTTTCATTCTGAGGGCGTCCACAGTGCCAGTCTTTGTCAAGGCCTTCTTCCCCGCAGCTCGATTGGCCTCCTTGATCCAGAACTTCAGTAATATTTGATGCATCCATGCATCCATGATACCTTCTACCTAACAAGTAAGTTGTCAAGATATGTCACGCCGGTAGATTTGCGCTCAGACTCCATGGGGAATATGATTTGAAATCCCTGACCAAAGATCTTTCAGCTCTCACACCAGGAATCAGGACAGGCTTGCAATGCCTCGTGCCTCAGAACGGCTGCGCACGTTGGTTATCGGATCATGAACACGGAGGCACGGCCCCTCAAACGCCTCGTCAGATGCCCCAGAGTTTCTGGATCGCGCGCTCAAACACCGTGACCACGGCGTAACTAATTACAATGAGGACTAATTACGTTGGTTCGAAACCTGACGTACACATTCGCACCTATGGCGTCGAGGAGTCTGGTGTGACCCGTTAACACGCCTAGGAAACACCTCCGGTTAACGGCGATTCTGTGGAGGTTTTGTACCGAAAATCAGTTCAAGTTGTCCTTAGGTCTGTACTTTGATGACATCTTTTGTTAATTGTTCCCTGTCACAGTGATACAGATGCGGACGTGCAACCTAGGGCCGGTTATCGATTATCAGCGAAGGTTATTCATTGATTATTAGGGTAGAATTAAACTTTGCTTTGCATGCCCTTTCTACACGAATTTATTGTTAACGTTGAAACCTGCTGACTTTATCCGCTGCCAATGGCGTGATTCACTTTTGCTTATTATGTCCCTCGTGAGTCGTCAACTTTATATTCTCTTATGTCCCTTGCCAATACATGCTCAAATACGTAACCGCCGTGAACTATCGACAGCATCCCGTACTTCAATAGTCGCATGAACCCCTGAGGCACCGGAGTCCGAACATAGCAAATTACCCGAGAGACACAAGTAACAGCAGGTAACAGCTGGGTATCATGTCAAGCGAGATCAATCCCTGCCGGCTATCTCGATGGCGTGGAGCTGTCGGACTCCTCCTCAAGCTGTTGTTTGCCGCAGATGGGCTAGCTTGGAACGGCAACACTGAGGCAAGTAGTCATCGTGTGCACGGCGGACATGATGCTCATGACGTGCTCCGCGTCTACTATATCTCATACGAGTCTTCGATGGAAGAGCTGATGAAGACCAATGTTATTTGCGTTATTGGAGCGACTCTGGATACCATGCCCGACAGCCTGGGTAGAAGTAGGCAGACGACCGCTGAAACTCGAACGATCCACGCACCCCCGTCAGTCGTAGACAGTGGCAAGAGGACTACGACTACGAGGCAACAGTTATCCTAACCTCATTGCAAGCATACAGGATGCTACTTGGGCATCTTCAGACGCACTGTGAGTGAAGCGTGTACGCGCGAGGGCGCTCGTTATTTGCGTCCACCAAGAATGAACGAATAATTCTTCGTGTGAGTGGCAGACAGACAATATTGACTACTGATTATCCGACCAGGCGTCCACGGGCCGTTCCTCTCTGGTAAGAATTTTCTTGTGCCCAGTATATTTATCCTAACGTTCCAAATGCGATTACAATAATAGAGAAAGCATTATAGGCTGCGTTGGCAATACACACAGATTGCCACCAACTTCAGTCTTTGAGACATATTTCCTTTCTGTGCTAAACACCGTTGATTTGCTCATTAGAAGACTGGGACGTAAAGATCCGACCCGACGTTTGCGAATTCGAGTAAAAGAACCTGGGAGATGGTGGGCGTAATACAATTGCAGGATAGAAAGGCCCATCAGCTGTCCAAGATGCGACCGTGATGGTAATGAGGTGGATATCATGAGGAGGTTGAGAGAGATTATCGGTTTATCAATGTCTGGACAAGAAGCATATGATCGTGATTGATGGAATAGGCTCTCGATCGGTTCAGTCGAGGCTCGGTTGTAGCCGACGCCATTGAACGGGAAGTGCCGATATGGGTGTAGGGGCCATTGTCAAATTATTATGTAGACGAGCGCGTGCTTGTTGAACCCCTTCATCGCCTCCCCCTACTACCTTCCATATCCCTAGTTTACATCAAACACGACCATCAACCTGTTTCAGCCCCCATCTATAAAGGTCAAGCATCTCTCGAACCACTGGCTTCTGCAGCTAGTCAATTAGTTAACTGTTAATCATCGATTTCGCGTCAGTCACTTCAGGAACGTTTGCAAGCAGGCAGATGGTTTCGTCAGCCCCTGCACCATTGATAAACCCTCCGGTCTCTTACGCTGAAAGTGTAAAAAAGGCTCACTCTCCTCGCTCTCCTAACACTGTTCGGAACTCTCTTGGAGACTTCCCAACCGTCTCTGGCGCGTCTGGGGTATCTTCCTCTTCACCACCTTCGAATTCCACGTCCCAATTACCCAAATTGCTTAATTCGGTCGAAGCGATAGGTGGATCTCAGGCCGGCGCTTCTGATTTTCCTGAACTCCCTACCGAGATATCTTCGCAGAACACCGTGAAGGACCACAATGGACCAACGAACCATGTACATCCAAATGCCAACAACGTGCCAAAGGCGGCGCCTGCTGTGAACGTATGGACCGAACGTTTGAAAGAGCAGATGGCGCTTGCACATTTAAACGTACACCAACCTCAGAGGCAACCTCGGGCAATAGTCACATCTTCTGTCGGAGCGCCTTCAGTCCTTCCCAGGCTAAGACCCATCGTCATGGGTACTTCCCCGCATTCACTTGATGTCCCCAATACTGTACCATCGACTTCCACATCTCGTTCGAGTCCATCACAGACGATTTCTCTCAATGGAGACGATAATGGCCATGATCCTTTCATCGTGCGCATGCCTTCACACCTTTCTCGACACTCGTCCTCCAAGTCCATCCGTCTAGTTAATGACACTGATATGTCTAATTGGCAAGAGGTCGCGAAACCTCCATGTATTGACCTTGGAGGAAATGACGGCGGCGAGAAGCCCAGAAGATCCGAAAGTCATGCCGGTGCATATAATTCCTCAAATTCAGCTGACCTATCAAGAAAGAGTACGTTATTTGCCTTGTCGACTCCTTTCCCTTCGCCTTTCCCAAGTACCCTACTTTTACGATTCTTTACAATGTTTTTTTTCGACATGTTCGGACCATGCTGATTGGATGATGTTGCTCGTCACATTTATGTTCGGCAGATAGCATTGATTCCGCACGACATCAAAGTGATTCAAGATCACCATCAGCTCAAATGTCTCGGCTGAACAGCAGAAACGTATTCGAGGGCAACTCTACAGGTTCGCACTCGGTGCCCTATTCCCGAGTAGAAAGTCGAGCTGGGAGTTCGTCTTCGAGTCCGAGGATACAAGTCCGAGGAAGGCGACTACCGGATGACGAATTGACTGTAGTATATGACCTTCGTCATGAGGTTCCAAAGGTTCCTTATAATCCACCGCGCATGAGTTCAAGGGTCCCAGAAAGGTTTGCATACCACCATCACACTTTTTCTCATCCTCCCGACATTGCATCGCATTATTTTAGATCTCCACCCATACCATCCACTATTGACGCACCACTGCATTCTGCACGGCTGTCGCCACTACTTTCGGCCATTCGACATCCGTACTACGCAAATCCCGTTTCAGGACATACCTCGCCTACATACGCGGGCTCTCGCCCTCCCTCTGGAGCTGGTACTCCGCCATACCCGGTATATTCTCCATACGCAACGACATGCGGATACTGTCATTCGCGCATTCCGTGGGATGGGTTCGTTCCCCCCATCCTCCCTCGCCCCGTTCCAGGCTTTTCTACCCCGTTACTGCAGGACGAATATATTGTTCCTTCGTCGATGCATCTGTCATTCTTCAATCCACCGTTTCCAGGCACGACGGAGCCATTGCCGAAAACCCATTTAACGCAGAGTGAGCGTTCATATGAGAGCTCGCAGGACTCACATTTGCCTCCTGCTATCATTTCACGAAATATGGTGTTTGGGAGTATCGACCTGACTCATGATCGTATCCATCAGACGCCGAACGAAAAAGAGGCCGCGAGGAAAGAGGGCAAGAAATCCTTCGAGCGAATGGCGCAACAGTTCTCTGGCTTTTATATTGGTATTCCACCTGGCGAACCGGTGCCACCTCGTCAAGGAAATAAAAAACTTTCGACCAAGAGTCTTTCAAGGCCTCCTGCGAGCCCTGTAGCGGAAGCTACAAACAATGTGAAGGCAATCGATGCTGCACCCCAGGAAGGGTGTAAGGTGGTTGACGAACAACTGAATACTGCTGTTGGGGAAGATGTTTCAGCACCTGGTAAGAGGTGGGTGTTTGGAACGACAGCGAGGTTTGACAGGCTGAAGGAGGCTGGTCCACTGGAGGATTCACGGAGCACGTCATCAGAATACCCACCTCCACCTGCTGAACCTGCGCAATCAGTCGCTCCTCTACCTGATCAACATCCGCCTGCAGCGACGTCCGTGGCGCAGCCCTCCAGGAACGAGAAACCTGTCACACCGCCAATTAGTAAGACACAGAATGGACCTTCAGCTTCAATGATGAAGTCTGAGGACGGTTCTGCGATGAGCGATGTCTGGGAGGTCAAGGACTACGGATATGGATTTGGCGACGTGAGTGGCACAGATAATGCCACTGATGTCATTCGTCGCGCCAAAGAGGCTCGGGAGAGGCAGCGACAGCGCGAGTGGCAGAGAGAGCAGGCACAGATACAGTTGCAGAAGGAACAGGAGTTACAGCTTGAAGTACAGGAGATTCACACCCAGCACAAGTGGCAGGAAGTACATGAAGAGCGAGAAGTGTGGGACCAGGTTAAAGAGTTTGGACTTGGGCGACCCCGTCGAGGCTCTTGGGCTAGTTCGTATGGGCCGCACGAGCGGGGCGCTTATGGGGGTCGAAGATCTCGAGGATTTGGTGGTCGCTACCAAGGACGACATCCTGGCCGTGGAGGTTACCACCACCGCCAACGATCTTCTGCGTCTTCTCTCACGCCGCCTCCACAGTTTAATCCTTTGGCGCTTCCTGGTGCCGATTATACGAATGGTTACGTCCAGATACCATCGTATACACCTCCCGATTACAAATTATACCACCCCGTTCCAGTTCCAGTCACCATACCTGTGAATGGCGCACCTCCCATCCCATTGCTATTCCCTCTGGACCCAACACGATCATGTCTTCTCGGCCAGTTGGAGTATTATCTAAGCCCTCAGAACCTGGCACAGGACTTCTTCCTCCGGCAGCGGGTGAGTTTAATAGTCGATGGGAATCTTATGTTTCTGACAAGTACTGTCATGTTACACAGATGGATGATCAGGGATGGATACCCATTTCACTGATAGCTTCATTCAACAGAGTAAAAAAGCTTACCACAGAGGTCCACCTCGTGCGCGACGTGCTCAGCCTGTCCAACTTGACTGAGGTCAAGGGTGAATATGTTCGGATGGCCAGGGAACAGTGGAAGCAGTTCGTCTTGCCTAATGCTCCAAGGAGCATTGTGTGCCATCCAATCGAATCTGAGGCAATAGAACCTCAGGACGATCAGGCCGCGTATGCTCAGGTTCAGGATAGTGAGATAGAAGAAGAAGGTGATACGTATGGCGAGGATGACGACGACGAAGACATCGTCTTTGTCATTGGCGAAGAAGCAGAGGGCTCATGGGCGCCAGAACGACGACCAGTAGCATCGGAAAGCACTTGATCGCTAGAATTGCGTTCATTGACTTTAAAAAGGCATTCTCGAACGAAGTTTATACCCTTACCCGCGTGCACATTTCGGTGCGTTCGCGGACAGGTGATCCTATTGATTCTACCTCTTTGTTATCTTCTTTATGTGGTTAGTCTGTATCCTCGTGTTCTCCATCGCTAACATTTTGCTTCATATGCATGCTTACACAGTAGTAATGTTTTCTTCATGGCAGTATCATCCTCGCATATCATATCATCGTTCAATCGTCCTTCACATTTCCATGGCTGGCTTTCATACAATGTTGTTCGTTTTCAAGTTATCGTTCTAGTACACGAGCTATCCTGTCTATAAACTAAATGATCATTGGGCTCTCTGGATAGAGCATTCGTAGAACTCTTTCGTTGACTCAACGGACGCTGTCCCATTTAAATTTGTGGTGCAGAGCGTGGTCGTACAGCGACTCCGGTAACTTTCGGTCTAAAAGTCATTAATATTGTGTTGCCATTTATAACTCGCTGAGGTCATAAGGTCTGGGGTCCTCATGTTCCGGCCACTGCGGCTGCGCTCCACACATATAAGCCTAACCCCACTTCCTAACCACACCAGCATAACCTGTTGCTTGCGTGCCACTATGGTCAAAGCCTCCGACGTCCTTTTGATTCTTGTTCGTACCTACAATATTTGCTTAACATGCACAGGTAATTGAATCACTGAACAGGTTGCTATCCTCTTTCCGCCGGCGGCTGCTGCTTTCGTCACTGGCTGTAGCTGTGACTTGCTCATTAACATATGTTTGACCATGTAAGCTTCCCATTATCAATACCGTAATCATAGCACAGGCTAATCACCAGCATAGCTTGGGATATTTCCCTGGACATATTGTGCGCCGGCCACCTATCTCCTTGAAGAGATAGACTCTGACTTGTAGTTCCTTATCATAGCACGCCTTTTGGCTCATTTACAAGAAGATGCAAGCTGAAGAGAAGTATGGGTACGGGGGGTTCTATTGTACGTACTTTGCTTGCCATTCTGTGTACTGCGGCTGACTATGATGTAACAGACACTGGCAACGGGCATTACCAGGCTCTCAATCAAGGTTCTGCTACTCCAAATTATGGCACGGCAGGGCCTTAGGATATTTGCCACTCAGATGATATCCAGCACACATGGACTGTGAAATGTCATTCCACTTGTAAAACTTTGTAACTAGGCTTTTGTTCATTATTGCCCATACCTTATGAGCTTTGTCGCTATCATCATTCTTTCAAAGTCTTGAAGATTCATGGATTTATCTGGTGAAGTGGAGAACGCCTCCAGCATTGCAATAATCTAAAGGGCAATTCTGTCGACAAGGGACGCCGATAAAGAATGAGAATGCTTACTTCCTCAGCCTTTATCTTCTCCTTAAGCAGATCAGCAACGCGCGTAACGTCCTTGATCATGATTTTCTGACGGTCCAGCTCAGCATCAGGCACATCAGGGAAGAACCTTGCGAAATCTTCCCGACATTCAGCCTTTTGTTTCGCGCTCAATTGACTAGCATCAAGCATCGCGTCGGTGGGCAATAACCTGGATGCCTTTTGGGATTTGTGCGATCTGGAAACAGCGGCGGGCTTATCATCTTGATATTCCTCGTCAGATGCTTCCAATTCACTTGTATCCTCATCGACGGACATGTGATATTCATCATTGTCCGGGCCACTATCGTCCTCCTGGTCACTGCGTGCTACCATCTCAGAATGAGCAGCAGATGACCCGCCATCGTCATTCCCTTCCCCATCTTCTCCCTCTAGAAGGGCAGCACACACAGATCGCCAGTCCTTCTGGCTGACTTCATTCGATCCCTCCAAGCTTGCCCCCCAGCCTGACGCAGCATTTCGAAACACAGAAAGAACCTCTTCATCATCTGAAGGGAGTCCAAGAAGTTGAAGTGCAGCTGGGATAGATGAAAGTGATAAGGAGATAGGGCCTGGAGACTGAGACGGAGTGCGGTCTTCGTATTCATCAAGTAGAAAACCTCCAGCGCCCTCTATCAAGAATCCTCCTGGTGATACATCTTCTACAGCAACGAATCCACTGGACTGAGCTGAGTCGAGCTTACGCTTCTTTCGAGGCGGGTTTGGTGATTTCGAGGTGTTTCCAGCAGCTCTATCGAATGCATTATCTATGCGTCGACGCAGGCGAGCAGACAGAGCAACGAAGCCGGTGTCATCCATAATACATATGGGGATGGTGGAAGTCTGGTTGAAGAAGCCATGAAGTCAGAAGACTTAATCGTGTCACGTGGACAGGGCGCAGCTATTTTGACGCGGTCCTTGCGCGGTCCTGCAGGCTGCCGCGGTCGTGACGCGGCGGTGACGCGGCTGTGACACGGCACTGACGAGCCTTGACGCGCCAGTTCAAGCGTTCCTATGGGTCTACATTCGACTCCCAGATCAAGTTGCACGGGTTTATGGCCATTCCTTTGTTATTTTATTCATCATAGGGACACCTACTAGCTACATCAGCTAATGACTATTTTCTTTTCTTCCCTATCTGGACCCTCTGCGAAGCACGTCGACGTTTAACGGGTGCACAATCTTCGGTCGGCAGCGAAGGGCGACGTTTCAGTGGCACAATTTCTTCTTCAGTCAGCAGCGAAGGAGCTTCAACTTCGCATAACTCATCTGAAGATGTGGTATGAGAGTTATCGCTGAATAAGAGGCCATGCTGTCATTGACATATGTCAGAGACCTATTGAACAGAGCAAGTAATATCGTCCTCAACACGTTCCACCGCCTGTGATGTTGACCGGCATCCAAACCCCACTGCCGGTTGCCTGCAGGTCCTAAAGTTACACTAACAGCTGAAGTGCTGACGCGCAGGTTTGACGCGGCACTGACGAGGCGTAAGTGTGACGCGGCATTAACGATGCAGTGACGCGGCAATGACGCGACATGTGCTATGCTTGATATGGCATGCAAGTCACTGGGCCTTGACGCAGCATAGAGGTTGACATTAGCATTATATTGAAGCTGTAAAGATAATGGAGAGAACTTGTCGAGTGTTGGGAAGTGCTTGACCCAGTCTGAATGAGGCTTGGTATAGCATGGCTGGGGCTTTACATGGTAGTACATATTAAGTACGGAGGCTCCATCGGACTTGACAAGGTGGGGCCGAGGCTTGACCGGGACCGCACAGTGAGATGATACTTTACGTCTGAAAACCCACATTAGATCAATGGTTAGAAATACAAGTGCAACTTGAAACTACATGCCCGAGTAGTATGAGCGCGGAGGACAAGCAAGTACTCCAGGTCCTATACGCAGATATCTGGACATTCATATATTGATCACAAACGAGGGTTCGACATGTTTAGAATGCATTGCGAGCGTCATCTGCACCTTAGTAGGCCTTAGCATTTGTGACAGTGCCACGTCACATACGCCGCGTCAATTTCACCTGGCCCACGTGGACATCGACGCGTTCCTGAGCTGTAAATAGGCTATCTTTCTTCGAACTAGTGTTGGTAACACCCACTGAGCTGGAAATTCAGGTTTACCCTTGGTATCTCCGGAACATTCGAAATTTGCCTGAGATCTAACATGGTCCTTGGCAAAATGGACTTACTTATATCCTGAACAATCACATCCAATGCATGCGAACCTTGATTACAACATGGGATATAAACCCCTTGGGCGGTCATTCGTGCATCAGTCACACCTCCCCTGACTCTGGTTCACAATGCCCCAGCTAGAAGAACACTCGGATAAAAGTGATGTTGAGGTCGCAGAAAAATTCGACCCCGCTTCTTACTACGAGCAGGCTGCCGGTCGTTTAGTGATCGATCCTCAGTATGTGACTTAATCGCAGTCTCAGCCTCTAGCGGCGAGTTAAGGACTAAGATCACATCTGATTTCAACTCAAGGCAGGCAAAGGTCCAGTTTGGCGAGGCACTGGCTTCGACGCTGAAACTGAGTCCCGACGGCTCTACGATTCTCTGGCCACAACCTGCCGACGATCCGAATGACCCACAGAATGTGAGAACATGGTTGCTACCTTGCTCTGATATGAGCTAACTGTTCGAGATAGTGGAGTGATCGGCGTAAAGCACTACACCTTCTTGTTATCACTCTAGCAGCCAGCATACCTGATTTTGATTCGGGAATTGGTGCGTTCACGTTACAGTATTTGTTGTAGTGTCTAATGGCATCGCTAGGAATTGCTTCAATCTTTGGATTGGCACAGACATATCGTACAACAACAGGTGTTATCAATAACATCACGTCCAAGTGCGCAGCCTTGCATTCTTCAGTGAAGGAAAACCTTAACAATAGCCAATAGTTGGAGCATTTTCCTGCTAGGTTACATAATTCCGCTATTCACGAGATGAAATCTCACAGGTTGGCTGGTTCTTCCTCCTCAAGGATGGGGTGGGATCTTTTGGGTAATGCTCATGCGACGTTACGGTCGCCTTCCTGTGCTATTTTGGACACAGGCACGTATTTTTTTGAGATCATTTTGTAGTGTTGGAATCACTTACTTAGTCTGTACTTAGGTTTTTGCGCTTGCCTTCCTCGTCGGCGCTACCTTTTCACCGGACCTGGCTACCTTCACAGGTAAGATTTCATATGCGGTGAATAACCTCAATGCCGACGCATTTCGTTTGAAAGCAATGCGCTGTTTAACAGCATTTTTTGGGTGTGCACCTGATCTAAGTTTCTCAATTAGCAACGATAATACTCACGGATAAGTAGGACAAGTCCTCAGGTCACCGTACGTCTTACACGCCCTCATCCATACTACCGTAATCTGAACTTGATCCAAGGGCCTATATATCGTTACTGACATATTTCCATTCCATCTACAAGCTCGAAAGTTGAATATTTGGACCTTTGGATTCATCATGCATGTTCATGTGTTCATCGGCATTTAACGGCACTCATGACTTAGTATAGATCCCCATTTTTATCGCCATTTGCTTTTGGCTTTCTTGTAGCACGTGTGAGGCAAGCCTACCTTTTTTTTTCCCTTCGAGATAAACAGCTACTGATGCGCTCACAGCTGGCGATGGGCCTATGGGATTGGATCGCTCTACAGCGCTGTCGTTGTACTCCTAATCGGTCTGTTCATGGAAGAGACGTAAGTTTATGTTACACAGAACATCTCGTAAAATACCACATCACGACTAGGATGTATGACCGCCATCTGGATTCCGACCTACAACAAATATTGCCAGGCATACAATATCGACTGGAGACCCTGATTGGCATCACGGGATATAAGATGGCCAAGTATCGGTCACGCTGGTCGGAGATTGTATGGGCATGTTTGAACGTTGTATGGAGACCTCAATTTATCTTGGTTGCATTTTTTGAGGTGAGTTCGCATGTAAAGCACTTGACAATGTTTCATCCTCACTGATATTCATTCAAGGCCTTTGTTTTCGGATTCTCAGTTGGCATCAACGTGAGTTGCTTTTTGTTGCTTAAGAGTCTTTGATAATTAAGAATGTTAGGTGACGAATGTGGTTTTTATGGGCTCCCCTCCTCCAGTCGGTTTTGAATTCAGCCAATTTGGGGTTGCTGGTGCATACGCGACTCCGATCGTGAGCCTCATTGTTACCAGCAGATGCCAATATGCTCATGTCATGCTAGCTAGCGGTGATTCTAGGAGAGTTGGGCGGGCGATTCCTGAATGACCGAATTATGAAATTCACTGTTCGGAAGAATAAAGGTATATTTGAGGCCGAGAGTCGATTATGGTAGGTGCAGATGTCGATTATCACCTAGCAGCTGCTGATCGGGACATGCATACTGCAGGGCATGCTATGCAGCAATGCCACTATTCATCTGCGGCTTCTTGACATTGGGAGCTGGTATTCAGCATCTGAATAAAGCTGCACTTATCTTAGGGTGGGGGATAGCGGAAGTAGCGGTCATGGTGAATACAGTTGCCGTCTGTGAGCCACACTATCAAATGCGGGTACTGGTCAAGTTGCCAACTCGTTTTATCAGATGCGTACTGCAATGATTGCTTCCCGCGGCGTCAGGGAGAAATTAGTGCTCTGCTCAACCTGGCGCGCGTGCTCGGTGGTAGGCACTCGCATTGCTTCTTGTCTACTTTTGACCACACGTCATGACTGTTCATAGGCTTCAGCGTAGCATACTTCCAAGTCCCATGGGCGACAAAATCTGGTGGAATTCAGACATATGGTGTTGAAGCAGCGTATGTACATACCAGAGCGGCTCAGAACAGATTCTAACCAGTCTTAACCACATGCCAGGGTTGGGATAGGATTGTTTTTACTTGCCGTGCCAACGGTGCAACTGAAAGGGAGATATTTCCGGGTGCGTCACAATATTATGATCTGATGAGTCACCACCCTTCAACTTCCCGCTGGCGTTGCAGAAACACTTCACCTTATAACGCGATACTGCTATTTCATAACTCCGAGGCAATTACAAGTATGAGAACTGTATTCTGCGGACCAGTCGCGTTGGTTTTGTTACCTCTGGAAGCATCAGAAACCTTAGACTACAAGAAACAATTGCACGGAGTCTCCGCCAGACTTAACAAACCTTGAAGAAATCATACAATTCTGCAGAATGAAGAAAGAGCATGTCAGACAAGACAAGAGTGAACCATGCCGGACAATAAACTTCGAATTGCAAGGTCACGAAGTGGTCTAACTTCCAAAAAAAGTCCTATGCTGTACTTATCATAGTGGGTATTCCAGCTATGTATGTAAAGAATCCGTAGGAAGATGTATCATTACTGTTCAGAAAAAGGATAGTGTTCACACCATGAACGCAGCGAGACACAGAACACAAGTGATATGTATGCTGTATTGCATGCTTGCGCCTAAAGTTGCTCCAGATGCGGTGGTGCTGCTTGGACTGGTCGCGCTGTGTGAGCCGGAGGCATTGCCACTCGACCCGCTGGAACTCGAAGAGGATGATGATGGTGGGGCAGCTGTCGCGAGGTTGCTCACAGAGGCCCATGTTGCAGCGACGTTCGTACTCGTGTTACCCTCAAGGTAAGGGAGGTAAGACACGGCACCATTGCTCGTGAGCTGCACGAGAGCTGTGACGCCGGCGAAGTATTTCGCTTTGGAGTCTTTGGTGGTGGGCGCTGCCAGGGCCTGAGTGGTGTTCGTCTGGAGATTCATTAGTAGTGAGAATGAGTGAGTCAAAATGAGGGTCCGTACCTCAACATTGATTATGTACGTGGCAGAGGAATCTGCAGGAATGAAGGCGAACTCTTGCTGGACCTATCAACTACATGAGAATATATCTTGGATAGTAATATGTACAGGGCTTACTGTGTTATCTGCCTGGAAGAATGAGGCGACTTGCCCGTAAGTGGCAGGGAATGTGCTCCCATTCGAGAGCGGGTAAGCCTGGGACTGCGGTTGGAAGTAGGAGTCTGCGGTACCACTATTAATGTCTCTTCCCTTGGTGATAAGAATACAGTACGCACAGTGAATGACGAAAATGTCTGCGCTCCCAGCAGGAACGTTGGGAACGTCTAGGAAGTGAATGTGATTTTGCGCAAGAGCCATGACTGGAACGTAGCCCGAGGGGTATGGCACCTGTCCATCGATAATCCAGTTTAATGGTGTATTATTGGCCGCTTTGAGTAAACCCATGTCTAGTGAGAAAAGGTTCCCTTGTGACAACGCATCTGTGGTGGCATGTCAACAAAACAAGGTACATAGGAACGGCACAAACTTACAGAAAACGTTCGTGTCATGGTCCAGAATAGCACCGAAAGATGTGTAGTCGAAAGAACCAGCACCGACTGCCTGCATGGACCATGATTTTGCGGTCGCGTCGTAGATGTAAAGAGAGGAAGGGTTCTTGGAGTCGGCGTTGATCGCATAGATCGCGTTGGTATACTATCAACAGGAAATTAGCCCGCCGTCAAAAACTACAACTGCGCATGCTCAGACTTGCCTGCGAGAGGTAGCATGTAGTGTTAGCCACATCAAATGGCCTGTGAGGGAGAAGTGTAAGCGCAATGCATGGATGAAGAAAAGTACTAACGGTCGGTTGGACGCTGTGATGTCCGTGGCCGCAGTGCCTGCATAAACAAGTATGTTAGGCTTCTAGGTCTCATGCATGACGACTAGAAACTGACTGCTGGACCAGGTGTCTTGGGTGCCCGCGTTCCAGTCTTTGCCGTTTAGGCCGAAAGCAAGGAGGTTCCAGTTGGCGTCGAAAGCGACGCATGGAGATGCTCGGACTGTTGCCGAAGATAAGAAAAAAAGAGAGGCGAGGGTAGGCAAGAACATAGTACTTGATGACGGAAGAAAAGTTGAAGAGATGAAATTCGAGACCGAGTTCGGGTGTGGACTTACTCCTACCTCATTAGGTAAGTCAAAGTGCTAGATTTACTACACATGGGCACCGTGACGGGGTTTCTCACACCAAAACATTCCATTGTAAAGACAGTAAAAGTGGGTATATACTTAGATGCGCCACAAAGTAACTATAACCGTTCCTGGTTTTTGAAATCGAGAAGTTGTACAGCGCTAATCATAAGGCAAAGCGTGCCTATTCGATGCACAGATTCAATGCTGTAAGTCAAATGAAAAGAATCGCACTTACTCGGAAGTAGCTTCCCTTCAATTGTGTCATAGGAACGGCGATTAAAAACATGGCGATCACAAGCCTATAAAATCGTCAGGCTTTTCGAGTGTGTCGAGCAATATCACTTGCGCTGCTTCAACACCAAACACCGTCAATGCTCCAGATTGTGTAGCCCATGGGACTTGGAAATATGCGACTGCGAAACCTAGGCCACAATCGTGAATGTTGGAGTAATCATGCGTCGTTGCAACTCACCGCCCACTGATCTTGCAAAGTTCAAGAGGGCACTGACTTCGCCCTAGAAGTGGGAGGACGTGTCACTGAAATGCAAGTAAGTAAGTATGAGTCACTCACTGCCCTGCGAGGGAAGCAGTCATTGCAGTATGCGTCTAATAATATTCCTTGAGTTATCCCGCGACATTCGAAGTATTAGATCCGAGACTTACACACTGCAACAGTGTTAAGGGTGATCGCAACGATTGCAATGCCCCAGCCCATGATGAGAGCGGCTTCGCTGAGATTTTGTATCCCAGCACCTAGTGTCAAAAAGCCACAGACATAAAGTGGCATGGCTAAGTAACAGGTCCTACACGAACTCTCAGCTCTAATCTTAGACCATTAGTTGAGTTTGCATACCACAAGCGGCTCTCGGCCTCGAAGAAACCACCATTTTTGCGAATATTCAGATTCATGATGATATCATTCACGTAACGTCCGATGAACTCGCCAAAAAGGACGGCAACCTAAACATTCCAAGCTGAGTACAGTAGTCATGCACACTTCATAGATGGAAAAACTTGCAATTGGAGTCACATACGCTCCAGCCACGGCATATTGGCTGAAGCCAAATCCGACGGGGGGAGGAGATCCAATGAAGACAACATTTGTCGTCTGCAAAAATTGCAAAGTCTATTACTGCAGGTCAAAACGGAAGCGCTTACGTTCACGCCGATCGAGAACCCGAAAACGAATGCCTGTCGAAAAGGTCAGCAGATGTAGTAAATATAGTCAGTAATTTAATTTATCTCACCTCAAAGAGAACTACGAAGAAAAATTGAGGACGCCAAGCGACATCCAAAGATGCCAATAGAACTTCTGGCCATCGTGGTCTGTATTTCGCCATCTTGTACCCAGTGACGCCTATCAAAGTTTCAAATCGATATCGCAGTCCCGTAGAAGTTCGCGGTGGCTTCGATACAAGGGAACGATCATACATCCTGGTTCAGTAAAGTCAACGCCATTGCCCCAAGAAGAACTGGTATATCAGAGCGTACGTTTCTTCCATGAAAAACGCAATGAGAAATAATACGATGACACTGTAGATAGATCCTATAGCATAGGCCCACCTCCAGCTATCCAATGATTGATGAGCATTATGAATCAACGACAGCATAAGACGTACCTCACACGCACTACAAGAAAGCCAAATACAAATGGTGATAGGAAAGGCGATCTATGAGATAGTGAGAAATGTATCTCCCACTAAAGGAATTCATTTTCTGACATAACAAAACCCGAAGTCCAGATGTTCAGCTTCCGTGCTTGAAGATGGAAGGGGAAGATATCCGTCACAACATAAAGACCCTCGGAGGTTGATAAATGTTGGAGCTATCACGAGAATTGCGACTAATCATACTGTCACCTGGGGACATGTTCTGAAACCGTAGTCAGCTTAACGCAGGCATGAACAACATGACGACTTGCCCAAAGAATGCAGTCAGACAACGCATCCCTTCATCAACAGTTAACATTATCCAATAAATACCAGATCGTGCAAATACCTGCGAAGGTGGCTAGATTCGGTGCCAATGTAGCGCCAACCAAGAATGCAAGTGCAAAGAGCTGCGCTCAAAGGTTTCAGGGTTCATATTGGAATCACGGGAAATCTTATATACCTGACTCCAGAAGAGTACTGGCAACCGACCATAGCGCCTCATGAGCATGACCCAGAAGATGCCTCCCCAACCTGGACTACAGATGAGAAGAGGTTATTCCCATGTGATGATGTGATCCCACCCAGAAGGAAGATGCTCCAGCTTTAACGAGTTGTCATTGAATGTTGAATGTGAATAACGAACGATGTATTACGTACTTTGACGTCAGATCGTTGATGACACCCGAGGTCGTGTCATAAGTTTGAGCGAGCCCAAATATCGATGCGATTCCTGCCAATAAAAGTATTTCACAGTGACACTACTATGGATATTGATCGAGGGCGAAATACATACCAATTCCAGAGTCGAAGTCAGGTACCACAGCAGACATTGTAATGATGATTAAGTGCATAGTCTTGCGGAAATCGGACCACTACGAATGAATAGTTGGTGAATGGAACATGATAGTGAGAAATGACGAGCGTTTTGCGGGTCGTTCGGGTCGTTGGCGGGTTGAGGCCAGAGAACCTTCAACCCATCAGGGCTGAGCTTGAGCCTGGAGGCCATTACCTCCCCAAACTCGACCTTCGCCTGTCTTTACGAATGAGTAACGATGGACTCAAGATAACGAGCAACAATCACATACTCGGAGTCAACTACCAAACGGCCAGTAGCCTGTTCATAATAAGCAACAAAGTCCACCTCATCTGTAACATCGTCATCGACTGAGTCATTTGCCTTCGTTTCTGACTGCAGCCGCTGGGAGTTAGCATCATCTAGAGCCATTGGTAGAGGTGAGAATTGGGAAGCGAATAGTCAGGTGTCGCCACTCGGTACCCATGATCAATTTAAAGCGCAGTACTCACAATGACGGTATCTCTTTTAATTTCGGGAGGCGCAGATTGTGAGCGATGACCAGCGATATGTACGGGCCTGAAGTTTGAGCAAAAGCGTCGGCGGCTCAGTGAGAATCGACCAAATAATATGTATACCGTCCGGTGCAAGGGATCTATAGGGGTATGGACGAAAAGTGGGTTGTTAATAACACTGCTAAGAAAGGTGTGTTAATAACATGTTAATAGCATGTTAATAACAGGCACACGGCCGTGGGGGGGTGACATGGTGCTAATAAGTTTATCGACCCCCGTACTAGTCGCCTTCTGTAGGGTTCGGGATAAAATTATTCGACGAATTATTAGCCTGCTTTTTAGCCAGGTGGCTCTTGAGGAGTTATTAACTAGCGGATTATTAGCCACTTATTAGCAAGTCACGTGATGTTGTTTTTAGCAGGCGAAAAATAGCTAAAAAAACCTTAGCTAATTAGCCAGCTTCTCATTCCCATCCTTCTGGCCACTCGTTATCGACGTTGCCAGCCCCCTCAATCTCGTCAGTCCCAGCCTCAGAATTGGCTTTTTCTTTGCCCTCCTGTATGCCACCAGGACTTGCCTCTGCCAATACTACCAAAAAACCCTCTGCACTCAGGTCTACCTCAGATTCGACATCAAAGTCAGCATCATGGGGTGTGGTGGAAGCCTCTCCCACATTGTCCAACCAAGAACTGGACTCGTCATCGATTTCTTCATCTCCTTCAGCACTTTCAGTTGACAGCAAGCTGTTCCTCGTATCATGGTGCCGTTTGCCTACTTTTGCTCCAGACCCAAACAGTTGGGCATCGAGGTCATAAAAATTGATGGTTGGACGCTCGGGATGTTCGGACTATGTTCATGTGAGTAATGAGCAAAAGAAAATTGGGGGTTTACTTACAGCAGAATCATACATGTACCACTGCCGAATTTGTGTCATGTTCACAAGTGTACTAACATTTTGACGATTTCGCAGCGCAGAATTCATCCGCGTGAATACTGACATTGTACGCTCTTCTGGCATTGAGCTTGGTCGAACAGAAAATACCTTGACAGCGAGGGTCTTTACCGAGGTGAGTCAACCAGATTGTGTATACAACAAATGGACTGACTGCGAGGATATTTCCCTCAGGAATTCTTGTCAATTGTGTCCACCACGACAGTGTTGATTGACCATCTTTGAGGGGGGTGTCAAATGGATACTGACCACGTGCGTAACGTTCAAATTGCCGAAGGAAAGATTGCTGAGCTTCGCGACCAGTTAGTTTTTTGAGAATTGAGTTCTCTTTGGACTTCCACTCCCCCTCGAGAAGACCCTTCAAGAACACAAGTACACGACAGAAGACTGCGTAGTTTTGGATGGGAGGACCAGATGATTCAGAAGACAAAGCCTTCACGCTTTGTGCAGGAAGCACGAATGTGAGGGCGAGAGGGTTCAAGTTCTTTTGAAATAATTTGCTATTGACATAACCTGTAATACTTATTAACATCATAAATGAGACGTATTGTTTTGCTTACGAGGATGCAAATAGAGAGCTGAGATGGGAGCATCAGTTGGACCCTCAGACAGGGCCTCGCGGAATCGAGAGTTGAAAATTGCACGAATCTGACCAGCCTCTTCTGATGAGAATGGATTGTTGTCGCTGTCGAAGGTTCGTTTTAGCGTAGCACCTATTGCAAAGTAGTACAAGCCAATGTCTGATAAATCAGTCTGTGACGACTCGAGACAAGCAATCGACTTTGCAATTGGAGCGACAATGTCAGTGTAGCGAGTAATATGAGACTCGAATTCCAAGGAACGAGGCGAGTTGCTCATGAGGAGGCCAGTGAGCTGCGACTTGTGAGGCGGGAACTTTACTTGACGAGCATCAACAATCTGGCGGAGTGCGGGAAAGCAGCGCTTGAGTGACAGTGCCGAAATGCAAATGGTTGCAAAGCGAGTCTTCCCTATGCCTTCCAGACCACGCTCAATATTCATTGACTTGCGTGCTTTATTCAGAGCATCAGTGGCCGCATGAGATTTTCGGAAGTAGGTGATTATTGATCGAAGATACTTGATCATCTGTCCATCAAATTATGAAAATCAAATTACGAGTGACGGCAAGACTGGACACTCACACTCGAAAACATGGTCAACTGTGTGATATCCTTACAAAGAAGATTGAGGTGGTGACAGATATCAGGAACTTGAATAAGGGTTTGGATTTCCGCACATAAAAGCTGTCGAGCAACACGTGTATTTCCTGTGTTGTCGGATGTGACACCTGCAAAATGATTACGCCCGACGAGGTCGATTGCCTTCAGAACCATCTGAGCAATGAACTGGCCTGTGTGCGATTCATCAGAGCACTCCTCGCCTCGAATTAGGAAGCTCCGTCCATCTGGAGTCGTAAAGTGAATAGTGTATACAGCCTGTTGGCGTTTCGTCCCTCCTCCATCAAATGAGACCGTCATGTTAAAGTTCAACTTGAGAAAGTTGATAACTAGCTCTCGTACATGCGCAGCCTCCATTGGAATATGGGAATCAGCGATGATCGAACTTGATTTCGGATGATAAGCTTTATTGGCAATTGCGAAGAGATCCTTCCATTCCTGATAATCTGCGATGTGTGGCGGGAGGGCTGCCGCACAGATGAGTTTAACAATGGCAAGGTCCATACGAAGACCTAGAACCCTCCGTCCTTCATTCACGAAGTCTAGCTCAATCACGGTAGGCTTCTTCAGCACAATTCCACCCGTCTCTTCACTCGGAGCAGGAACAGGTAACAGCCTGGCCTTTAAAGCAGTTTCGAGCTTCGCACCAGTACTTTCACCACTCATGTATTGACTGGCAGCCTGACGAAATTTATCATCCATTTTGCTGCAAGTAGCGGCATGCTTGAGGCAGCGAGCGAGGTTTTGCGGGTAACCAAGGCTGTAGTCACAGCCATTGCCTCGACACCGAAAACGCTGGTCCTTCGCACCACATTTTGTAAGATCAGGGTAGTATGCCTCGAACGTATCATCAAGGACACTTGTCCGTGGCCGCCCCGCAGATCGGCCCACTTTGACCTTCTTTGGTGGGACACCCTTCACCTGCATGTCGTCATTTGACCTGCTTGCACCAAGCTTTGGTTACTTGTTAGTTACGAACCATTGCAAGTGTTTCAAGCCTTACCAGCATGCTAAGTGGGCGCTTTTTAGTAGTGTTAGAGCCCTTGACATTGACAGACTGTGTCTCGGACATCTTGGATATTGACTTGGTGATAGTCTGTCCCAAGACACTGTCGCTGTCGCTGTCATTGGGCCAATCTGCTGTGCTCTGATTCTCCGACTCAGATTCGGCTGCACGAACATTATGGGGCAGTGGTGGGATTGGTAAGAAGACTTCTCCGGATTTGACCTGCTGTAAGTCACCGATTAGGTCACCGACTGCAAGAATCCATACTAGCTGAGACCTACAGATAATGTGTGCAGGTGTATATCAATGACAGACACACCAATCTGCATCCGTGCGGCATCTAGCGCATCAGGAGTCGGCGATATGAGGAGAGAATAAGCTTGCGGACGAAAGTGGTGGGCGATGGCATTGACAGCAAGTATACCACATGAATACTGATCTTGCTGGCGGGTGCAGGCTAGGGCTTTCCATTTGAATGATATCGGTGTGTGCAATCCAAGCCACCACTCGACTGCATGATGGATCGAGTCTGGTGCTTCGTGTCCAAATGAGTCTCCGAAGTAAATTGTGTGACGTGAGCCATCAATGATGAGAGACAGCCAATGGTTGGAGTGGACAAAACAAGCCATTCCAACAGTCTTTATACCATCAGCTACATCCTGCCCAACCTGACGAAGGTGCGAACAATCATCTGCGCTGAAATAGTCTCGCTGGTGGCGCAACTCGAAGATAGTTCTAAGCTTATTGATGAAATACGTTTGAAGGATGTCGTGAAACGGGGGAAGAACGTCACTACTTTTGATCTGCCGATGAATGAGTTCGAGAGCGAAATTAATATTATTGTCGCAGAGCCAGCCTCGGGAGGCAAATTGCGCCAGGTTGTGTATAGGCGAGTAGTCCATGAAGCCGCAAACATCACCCTCCCAAGGAAGTATTGACAACTGCATTTGGAAGACGGACGCAACTGAGCGACCGGGCTCCATGCCGCGTGACTGTTGTTCTACAAAATGACATGCAGCTTGCCATTTCGTTAAGGGGGGGATGATATCTTTTGCGACTTTGTCCCAAAATGCGATTACCCAGAAGGGGTATCTATAAGGCGAGTCGGTGTGAGCGTAAGTAACAGAGCATTTCCCAGTGCCTCGGGCCTCTGGCGCCATGCGAATGAGTGCCGCAATGATTGACTTGGTTGGGATTGGTAACGAAGATAGGAGAGCGTGACCAGCTGGGATGGGGTGTGGGGGTTCCATGCAGAAATATTGCTGAATGTTTGGCAGGCTTGCCTGAGGGGTGGAAGTGACTGACGGTATTGCGAATTCGACGAATGCTGAGATGGGAAGGTCTGAGGGAGGGAACAAGGTTGCAGTCAGAGATTCCGGAATGTCAGAGTACATTGGTGTCCCGGATGTATAATCACCGGGATGCTCGACATTGTCGTGCAGCTCGATGACATCCATAACGGCGATGGCTTGCGTCAATGCGTGCGCTGTGGGTTGAAAATTCGAAAGGACTTACTAGGACCTAAGGATTTTCATCGAACGCGCGGGCTCAGTGAATCTATGGTAACTAGTTCAATATATGTCAGTAGAATTTAGCCTCCCGACATGATTCCTGACCTGATCGACGTTGTACCTCTTATATATGACGCATAGGTAGCCATCAGGAATTATTAGCATTATTAGCATGGTAGTTTCTGGGACGAATTATTAGCGTGTTAATAGCTTGCTAATATCTCGCTAATTAGCAACTGGCTAATAAACAACGAGTTTTATCCCAAACCCTAGCCTTCTGAGTCCTGACCTTCTGCCGTTCCTCGCAGATGCTCATTGACTTAGAAGTTTGCAATACAAATCTTGCAGAGAAGCAAGCTGTTGTCTGACAATCATCAGTGAACCGGTGGAAATTTGAGAAAGACATATATCAATATATATAGTACACAATCACCAACATCTGAATAATTTTGCTACCGACTATCACATTGTGATGCTTGACTTTTTACTAAGAGCCTGTTCGGATACTCCCTGCAGCCAACATTTGCTTGTAAATGTTGACACCATATTCATTGGCATTGGAACCTGAGATGTCGGAGATTGAACTTTGCAGCCTTTGTTATCGCCTAGAGATAGTAGAATATCCCCCCCCCATCATACTAGGGCTCCGTGAAAAACTACCCACGGAGTTAACAACGAGTTTTTAACTCACCCCCACCTTCGAGGGGTTTTTGACTAGTTTTTGACACTCAAAAAATGTGTTTTTCAGGTCATTTTGATATTTTTCGCTATGGTAATGCAAATGCCCACTGTACAGGCCCTCCCAAATGTGTTGGAACTGTGCTATCCTGTAGTTGAGGTGTCCTGCTTGCCCCTTCCACCGGCTTCTCTGATAGTAAGTCCAACAATCAAGGAGCATCAAGATGAGCATCCTCACTACCCACAAGTACACAAGACCTGTACATTGGATCATGTTCAATCTCTGGGTCCTTGATCTCCTCCAACCAATTGTCCTCCGAGTCTGAATTAGAGTCCTGCGGCGACTTCAAGTTAGCCTCTGCTTGCGAGTTGTCGTGTTTCCTTTTATGACCATTAGGGAATGGCACGGGTTACCCGTGGGTATTTGGCGGGTTTTGAGTATTCTGAGGTGTAGTCCTTCATTCTGGCTTGAAAACAAAAAAAATTATGCAAAACGGACCAGAATTGGGTGAGATATGGATGGTGCAAGTTTCAAGCATAACCCTGTGAAGCTCATCCCTCCACATCTAAATCTTTGAGAGAGAGTCAACCATTTCCGAGGTTTCCCCACATTTTGATGACTCTCTTGCAAAGGTTCAGATGTGGAGGGATGAGCTTTACAGGGTGATGCTTGAAACTTGCACCATCCATATCTCACCCAATTCTGGTCCATTTTGCATAATTTTTTTTTGTTTTCAAGCCAGAATGAAGGACTACACCTCAGAATACTCAAAACCCGCCAAATACCCGCGGGTAACCCATGCCATTCCCTAGTTGTGAGTAAGCAAGACAGACACCAGTCAGATAGATTGCATAGTACCACAAGAACATCTGCATTGTCATAGTCTAAGAATTCACGCCAATACTTTGCTACATTTGCCTTGTCCGTAAATGCACAGTTGAACGGCCAGGCTCCCTTGGCATAATCAACAATCTGTTCGTTCAGTTTTGTGAGAGCAAGGTCAGCATCAAGGCCATGTATAGGGCTGTCATCCTTGGACTTGTACTCAAATTGAAGTTGTGAAACCAAGAATTTGCCAATCCGTAAAAGTGTTCTGTTATTGTTAGCATCAATGGACACGGATGCCACACCTGAAATGGTGTCACGGTGAATCCTAATAGGTGCGATGGAGAGAAGGTTGATATGTTTGAGGATGTCAGCATTCCTATTGGCTGTTGCAGTGTCACAAGTTGCACGAAACATGAATTTTCCTTGAGACTCACCAGGAACAAGGAAAAATGCAGTAACAAATATATCTGATGGAGCCTCATTGATAGTTTGGTTGAAGCGATAATTACAAAGGCGGCGAATCTTCTCAAGGACGGAAACAGGTAGCTTCACAGTATTTTTCTTTCTGACTTCTTCAAACATGGCCTGTACTGCTAGCCAAAACTCGTATATGTCAGCGGCATTTGCAAATGATGACTCCATGCACTTGATTGCCTTGGCAGGGGGGCCTATAACAGCAAGGAGCTGCGAGAGCAAGAGCTGGAAAGACAAAGTTTCTGCCGTGTCAGGCATGAATGACTCATTGATGTCCTGATAAAGTATCAGTGAGTGTTAGTAATATCACACGAGTCAATATTGTACTGGGATTGTTACAATTTTATTCCCGCACAAGTCTCGAATGGCAGGCAGGCAATGCTGCACTGATGCACCAGAGAAGTACATGGTCCCAAAATGTGTTTTCCAAATGGAGACCAAACCAAGTTACTTCGAATGTTTTGTGTGCACTTCGTAGGTGTGAATTTGCATGCATAGATTTTTTGAAGAATTTGATCACATGGTGTGTTGTCTTGATAGCCTGCATTTGTGTTTGTGTGAGCGAAGCTTGGAACAAATAATTGAAAATATAATTACAGGCTGGAAGAAGGGGATCACACAGATGTCCTTCACAAACAAGTTCATCCGGTGACATAGATCTGGTGTGTTCAGGATCCAAGGATATTTCTTTTGAATTTTCTTATGAGTGACACATGTGTTTCCTGTGTCATCAGAGCAAATTCCAGAGAAGTGTTTGGGCCCAATCAGAATAATGACCTGCATGTGTTTAGCGCTTGACAATTGTTCCCACAAATTTCAACCTACACCATCCAAAACACCAAATAGGTGATCTGCAGTATGTGATACTTCCGAAGCCTCGTTCCCCTCAAAAAAGTAGACACAATGGTCAGGAGTGATGATGTGGATTGTGTAGACTGACTCAGGTAAGCGGGTAGTTTGGCCATCAAAAGTTATGCTGAGGTTTATGCAGGTGCGTAAATGTTTGAGCTGTTTTGTACAAACAAGTGCAGCCTCAGCCGGAATTTGGTATTCTTCCAACTTCAATGATGATGCTGGGACATAGGATGGTACAGCATGCAGCCACATGGACTTCCATTCTGGCAGGTCAACCTTGCTCAGGGGAAGGCCCCGGCATGTCATCATAAGGGACAATTGAAAGCAAGGGTGAAACCAGTATATCATTGAGTTCCCCAAAGGTGTGGAACATGCTCAGGAGCGGGTCTGTGTGGATGAGGGTGTCAACCACTGAGGACTTCATGACATCTGAGGTACAGTCCGACAGCTTAATCAAATGGAGTTCATCCATGCTGACCTCTGGCATTTTCATCTTATCAGATGCCCTCATTGACGCAGTTGATCTGTAAGTGGTGATGCCCTTGGAGATACGGCCCATTAAGGATGGCTGAATACTGAACTCTATGTCACCATGTAAGTTAGTTTGTCAAAATACCATGATGGAACAGTGTATCTCACTTTGAGCCATCATCAAGTGCGCAGTCCCAGTTTGAGCTTTTTGCATTGACAAACAAGTGATTCATGTAAGAGTGATAGTTGTTGCCATCTGCACAGATATCTTGAGTGAGTAGCCTGCCAGCAATCATCAAGTCTCCGCTTATGCATGCATCACGGACTTTCATATTGATGGTGAGGATCTGCATCATGCATGGTCAAATTACATGATAAAAGAGATGGCTGGGGAAAAACCTTGCATGCCTGGAGAATGTCCTTGAGGAAAGATATTACCTGCTTTGAGATCATTGTGATGTTGTCTCTTCCTGAACTTAGGATGTGCTCAGAAAAGGTGACAAAATACACTAGACCAGGGTGTTTGACTAGGGCAATGGTGTGTTGATCCAAAAGCTGCAAAAGATGGACCTGGTGATCTTCAGATGCGGATGCAAGAAGGGTGCTAGTAGGGTAGCTAGACTGTGCCAGGTTCTCGTAGTGATGCTTCCTGAAGATCTTGTGTGGCAAGTACACTGAATTGTTCAGTGCGGAAAGCTGGCGCGAGTCACACCACATGACCACTGGACTTAGCACTGCATTTTTGAGGGTTGATTTTGGCCCAGGTTCTGGACGGACAGACCTATAAAATAGGAAGTTTTATATGTGTCGAGGACCTGAAGAATGAGAGACTTCAGTGACACTCATTCCACAAAATCACTTGTTGACATAGTCTGCAGGTGCCAATGGAAACCTCATCTTCCCCTCCAGGCAGCCATGTTATTGATTTGACATGGTTGTAATTTTCCATGGTCATTCCCCATCCTCAAAATAACAATAACTCAATGCAGCGCTACTCTTCTTCCCGTTCAACCCAAATTTTGATAGCCTTGTAAGGAGAAGCACATCAGCTAGAAACCTCATCAAAACATCAACAAATCAAGGACATGAAGTAAAAATAGTGTACCACCAACAAAACCAGAAGCACGTGCAAATACACAATAGGACACATATCTCATCGCTGACCAGCTCAGCAGAGACATCCAGTAAAGCACCAATGCACTCTAACAGCATCTCTATGCCAATTTCATAGACATTTGACGGCCACAGGACAGAGAAGCATGGATGCACAAGTGCAAGGAACTGTTTCGCCCCTATTACTGGCAGATCCATTAGCAGGGTGAGGATAGAGATGATGAGCGGTGTGCGATTGACAAGAGAACCAACCCAGACCTTGAGGTCACAGGCACCTGCTCCTACATCATCATCTAAAACCTTTTGAAGAAGGGACCAGTACTGCACGCCAATTACAGGGTTGTTGCTGATTCATCAGTTGTCAGGACCAATGGCTGTGCTCCACATAAGCCAATGCACCTAGTTTTTTGACTTGTCTTTAGCAGTCATGTGAGCATGAATTCGGTGATGACTCAGAGCTCGTGCTTACTTGGAATGTGAATCAAGTAGTACTATCCTGTGCTGGACAAGTGATTTGTATTTTGGTGGGCTCTCTGGATTAGATGGATCTGTGGGGGCTTTTAAGAGCCTGACAGAGTTAGTGGTGGCTCAGACTCACATATGTGCAATGTATACTTCAAGGGTGACCGCTTTGTGGGCTACAGCTGCTACACAAGCCTGCGTAGTTAAATCATATCTATTGACTTACCAAGCACGAGTGAGATGAATCAATGACACCACCATATGCAAGAAGCAAGCATAGTTCTTTCACTCAGCCCCGTCCAAATCAGCCTGAAGGTCAAGTCAGCTAAAATGTGATGAATTGAGAAGACAAAACTCACTACAATTGAGCTTTCAGTGCTGCAGTTCAAGACACCAAGTACTGAGTGAGCTTATTGTGATAGGTCTTTTGACACATGAGCAGAAGATACATGATGCAGTCAATGATAATCAATAAGCTCTATAGTTCAATCTAAGAATGTCGCGGCAATTGCCGTTAGCAACCACAGCATTTCCTAGCACCCCTCACATGACCTGTTTGTCCCATCCAACTTGCCAGAATGTATGTTTACCACGAGACATATGATCTGAGAACTCCAAAAGATGAATAGAAAACTGATTGGAATGGACGAAGTCAGGTATTACATCAATGTACATGATGAGATCTAGATCCAGAGGAACTGCAAGAAAACAGGACACTTTTAGCGATCATAACATACTACAGTGAGCGACTTGTTAATACATAACATTCGTCATTGAGCAGCGCATCAAACAAGAACTGTTTCGTTGGATCAAGTTGAGAAATATGACCTATAAGGTATCCAAAGTACTGAGCATTGTCCAGAGTGTTGAGCTCAGCCTCTACAAAAACGCCTCTTTCATGTTGCTTTATTCCCCACCTACATGTTGTTCCTCTGAGAGAGAAAGCATTTGAGAGCCATAACCTCTACTTATCTGAGCCATCAAAGATGTATCAACCAAATTGTTGCTTTGACAACACAATCTCCAAAATGTTAGTGATTGCGTGGTTTGCAAGTGGTACCAGGAATGGCTGAATGGACCCATCCTGTGTGCACAGCTGATGCAAAAGGTCAAATCAAAAAGAGAACTTAAATAAAAATTGACATACATCCAAGAATCCGTCAAGGAATGCATCATGTAATAACAAGGACTCAACTGTGTCAATGCAGTTTGGTTGCATTGATTGCCCATGCTGAGCAATGATTGGAAAGGCTAGTTCGTATGCAACAAAGACCACAAGGTGTCCGCACACCTTAAAGGCATTAAGGATGGTGGCCAGAACACTCTTGAGCCTACTTATTTCGCCTTTAGTGTCAACTCACTTTCTCCATTTATTGAGCTCTGCTGTTTTACATCAATGAGCTACGAGGCGGGAATATGGATAGGTAATTACCATTTGAATACTGAGCGACTGCAGCATTGAGCGCTCTAGTCACCAAATCCTTTAAAGTTTCACTGGTGCAAAAAAAAGAAGTCTCAAATGTAAGTTGTACCATGTGAGTGTAAGCCTCCGCCTTGCACTTGCTCGATCAACTGTGGCGGTAAAATGACTACCTGAATGACTCAGATAGATCTTGGTATAGACTGCGATTGTGCATTACTCGTACATTTGGGTTGGCTGGATGCTAATGCATGATAGGAATGCTGAAGGCCAACCTTTCTGCGCCCCCGGTTTATTTTCTGCTGAACAGGATCAAGCAACATATCAAAAGTATGAGGCGGAACCTCAATGGCTGGAGGTGGATAATTATATGATGACGAGCCAACTTGTCCCTGGGCATCACGGTAAACCGGCCACATGGACAAATTTGGAGGGTTTTGGATCACTACTGGAGTTTGCACTTGCAAGCCAGGCTGCTGCTGGCCACCACCATTGTTGCAGCCGTAGTAGGGACCATTGGCAACATTGGTGTATGCATTTGTGGCATAATTGGGATTGTAAGGATGATAGTCAAAGTCATCACGACTAGCGTGAGTATGTAGTTGCAGAATGCTGAAATTCGACTCATTGAAGTTGTGCTGGATTAAATCAGCTGTAAAAGAATCAGAATTGGGGTACCTGTGGCTGCCCACAGCCTGAGGCTGTGGCTGAGCATCAGTCGATTGTTTGGATGGTTCCCAGCGCTGAGGTGCTGAAGACAAGAATCTGCCAGCGAAGGAGTCAGGCTCATTGTGATGATCCATGTTGAACTGCCAGTGGCCACTACTACCAAGCTGATCATGATTGAATCAGTGACATGAGTTGTGTAAGCTGCATAAGCAGATGTACCATCTGAGTTGACTTCGAGAGGTGCAACTGCCTGGAAATGTAGAAGGGCAGATTAAAAAGATGGGAAATAATACTAGTAGTACTTAGTCACTGTAGTACTACTAGCGGCAACTCAGTCACAGTGACCGTGTTGCAGCAGCCAGGCAGTCAGGCCCAGCATCTCCATTGGCTGCTCGATGCCATCAATATCAGTCCTATCATGGTTATTTAGTCAAAGATCAGTACATGGGTTTTACCTTTACGTTGTTATTCAGCACTTACTGCTGAGGCTCCTGAGGCAGTTGAAATAAGCTTTGAGGTGTAATGCATCTGCACTGACTAAATAGGCAAGTCTTGCAGATTCAACACAATCAGCCTGTTTACCAATAAAGCCAATAAAGAGACTCTCACTTTCGCACAGGTTTAATTATAGTACAATAACAACACTTTCTTTTTTGGTCTTAATCCTTGCTGTCTAAAATAGGAACTTCAATGATCTGTTATTTCGGTACTACTTCCTGTCTCAAGCTTCAAGAATGTTTGGGGATCTCCATGTGCAATGTGAGGCCTAGGCTCCAAAAGTTTCATTGGCTCAAGTGCTTGTCTAAGAGTGTACCTGACACCGTGGTCTGCATACTTCAAAACTACAGAGGACAAATGAAGAATTGGAGATAGGGGGCCCTGGGACAACATATCTACAACAAGAAGCTTACTACAGGTTACAAAAGTTTCATAAATAGAAATTTTTTATTGTACAGCTATGATTACAACCCTGACATGCATCTATTTCGCAGGATCAGTATGAGTTTGGTAATAGAAAATTAATGCCACAATCACTCCAGTCGCAAGATTTCTCCCCAGACTGAGAACCTGGCCTGCTAAAATAATCTTCATCCCCAACCATGGCATTTGTATCCGAGTTTGCGGGACTTGCAGGCAAGCGGCCTTCAACACCTGCTTGCGAATCCTGCTCATGAGCACTAATGTTGAGGATGTCTTTATCATTCATGGACATGCGATAGTGCTCAAGAGCAAGGTATTTGAGGTAATCAAGCTACACATCGGTGGCAATGAAAGAAGTCCTATCCTGGCTATATGCAGCAATACTGAAGGCTGTACGATTTTTGAGCTCTGCCATGTTGCATTTGGCAAGCACTTCAAGTGAGATGGCCAGAGGTTCTCTGGGGGCACTAGCAAAGCAAGCATCTTCGTCCTGGAGAAGTATCTGCAGAAGTTTTGTGTGTTGCTGAGAAACTTCTATTTCCCAAGTGGAGGCTAGAGCATGCTGAAGGGTATTCAACTTGATTGAGTGGTTATCGTAATAAACACCTAACCAGTATGTTGAGTCTATTTGCTCTGCCTAGTCTGCTTTACTTGTGATAGACAAGAGTGTTCGACCCTAAAGGGGTCTGCTGTCTAGTGTTAGTCTGATGGTAAGTATTATGCAAGGGGATGAAGTCCGAAGGTAAAACATCAAGTCCGAAGGTATGTAGCGAAGTCCAGTGTCCAAAGATCAGTGGGTCTGAAGGTTTGGGTGGTGGAGAGTATGGGAGAGCGAGGGAAACGCAAGGAAAAGCATTGGGACTAGTGTTTGGAGGTAAGGGAACATTAAGGGAACAATGGGACAGAAGTCCAGAGGCGAAACGAACGATAACCAAGTGTATTTGACTAAGGCCAACTATATACTCAGCATGGGGTGACCAAGTATTGGGGCTTTGCCCTCCTACTAGATGGTAATGTACAAGGTCGCCCTAGCTCTATTTAACTAAGTACGTGAAAGTCCGGAGGTGTACAGGCGAGAACAGTAGCAAAACATCGGGTCCGATGATATGTAATCAGCCATGAGGTGCATGGGCCATGTGAGCACACATGTAATAACACTGTAGACTGCTTGAGTCAATGGGAATAATCAACTGCGCACCAGTGGGGTTAGACAGGACAGGACTGGACATAGGATGGATGAGTGTGCGGGTGGTCCGACAAGTCCAAAGGTACAAAACATCGGATCCAATGCAGAAAGCATCGGAGAGCATCGGAGATGATTAGGATAAGCACAGACTAATTATGGCTGGTTACCACTCATCCTAGGATTGTTCTCTACACCGGGAAACCAGGGAAGTATTGAGTCATCCAAAAATTTTCCTTTCCAGAAATTGTGTCCTTCACTCATCCGCATCCATCCATCAACTCAACAGTCAACTCCAATGATTTTCTGTGCACCTTCGGCACAGTTTGCAACATCATTTGCAACCTACCGCCCGGTTCTCAAGCAGCCACGAGAGACCTCACAGAAGCCTACTGCACCGTGCCACTTCACCACTCACAATGGCCTGCTACCGTCGTTTGACTGTCAGTGACACCTGTACCGTGTTTGGGATGGGCCCATCTGCCAGGGCATATGGCCACGTGGCAGATGCAGGCGTCGACCTTTTATGCGCTCAAGGCCTGGGACCATTGGTCAAGTGGGTTGACGACCATTTGTTCTTCTCCATGCAGCAGGAACATCTTGACCGCTATAACCGTATGCATGCATTGGTACATGGTCGGCTCACTCACTCAGGTCAACAGCAGCATGGTGGCCAACTTTGGTACAAAGGTGATGAGTTTGACGATGGTTGTTTTGATGAATATGCTGAGGATTGCGGTTTCCCCTTGCGGGATCTGTTTCAATCTTCAGAGCGCCCACAGAAGGAAGATAGTGATTATATGCGGCGAGGAAAAAAAGGAGTTGCTATGTCACAAGAGGAAGATAACACTTATTCACCCCAGGAGGAAGGTAGCGATTATTCGCACAAGGAGGAAGATAGCAATTATTCACCCTCGAAGGAAGATGGCAATTATTTGCCTTTGGAAGAAGATAGCGATTATGCATACACCTTCCACCACATCAATAATGCTTCCTCCCCTCTTGCCATCCCCTGGGAACCCACCAAAGACACCCATTTCGCATTCCAGGTCATTTACATTGGCTTCCTATGGTGTCTCACAGCACTCACTGTTGAGCTGGGTGAATCAAAGAAGATGAAGTATGCCCAGGCCATCAAGGAGTGGACACTGGAATCAACTCATGTTCTCCTCAATGTGCAGCAACTACATGGTAAGCTTCTGCACACCTGCCTCGTTGTTCCTGATGGACAGGCTTACCTCACCTCACTTGAAGCCATGCTTGGCATCTGTGGTTCCCGTCCTTTCGTGCCACATCATTCTGTCTGTCACCTGGACAAAGACTTGCAATGATGATCTGCCCAGCTTGCCCAACCATTCATTGGCAGGGCCATCCCCTCCCCTCCCCAGTCCAACTTCTCGACTGCCGAGCCTTCTTCGATGCCAGCTCCACCGTCAGTGTTGGAATTGTTACTGATGGGCATTGGCATGCCTGGTACTTGCGAGAGGGAGGGATGGCAAACCCTGGATGGAGCCAGGGACATTGGTTGGGCTGAGGCCATTGGTTTTGAGCTCCTCAACGCCAGCACTGAGTGTTCAGGCCATCACTTCTGGGTGTTCTGCGACAACCAAGGAGTGGTCGATGGTTGGCACAATGGTAGGTGCCGGAACAGGGCAACCAACCTCGTTTTCTGGCAGATCCAATCCCTCCTGCGCTCACAGGTTATCCCCGCCTTCTTCCATCTGTGCTACATTGCCAATGGCGAGAACCCTGCAGATGGTCCCTCTCGTGGGATCTTCCCTCCATGACACCTCTTACTTCCCCCCATCAAACTCGAGGGTGACCTCGAGTGTTTCCTTGTCATTGCTTGACACGACTCCTTCCCCAGTAACAGGAACAGTGGCAGACTATCTGCAGGTTTGGCTAACTGGACGAGTGGTGAGTTCTACAATGCCCCCATCTGCTACAACACAGACCCGTCCTATCCCTCATTTCGTGGGTCCTTCCTCAAGGGCGTTAACCATGCACCCTGTTGCCATGCCACGGCCATATCCAGCTGATTTGATGCCATTGATCTCCTCACTCCATCCACACTGCCTGGCACAGGATCACATGCACCTTTGAGTCCCTGTCAATGGGTGCTCGCGGGTGGATGGTACAGGTGCGTCCATTCCTGTGTCGGATGAAGATCTAGATTGCATCATCGCTGTGCTCTCGCACTCACATGCACCCAGCACCAGATAGACCTATGGGTCTGGTCTCCTGGTGTATCATGTGTTCTGTGACACTAGGGGAGTTCCTGAAGAACAGTGTTGTCCTGCGCTGCCTGTGTTACTTCTGACCTTTATTTCTGCGTGCGCAGGACTTTATGCAGGAACCACTCTCACGAACTACTTCTACGCAATCTGGGCTTGGCACATCCTCCATGGTGTGCAGTGGCTCGTCAATGACACAGAGTCCGCGCTCGCGCTCACCGGAGCTGGACATTTGGCCCCACCGTCGTCCTTCACCATTGACCTCCTCACCCACATCCACTCCATCCTCGACATGTCTTTGCCTCTGCATGCCACAGTATTCGCCTGCCTTACTACCTCTTTCTTCACCATCACCTGCACTGGCGAGTTCACCATGCCTTTGCTGGCCAGCTTTTGTGCCGACCCAGTGCCCATGTCACTGTGGGTGACATTCAGTATGATCAAGATCATCACGGTTTCCAGGTGGTAGTTTGTTGTCTCCCTCGCACCAAAATGGCACAGACTGGAGAAGACGTCTATTGGAGCGCTCAATCTGGCGTCACTGATCTGCAGGCCACTCTGCGTCACCACCTGTTGGTCAATCAACCTCCAGCTTCCACAGCTCTTTTCAGTTGGTGCCACACCACAGGTTTGTGTCCTCTGACGTGATCAGCCTTCCTTGGTTGTTTGCAGACAGCGGGAGACCAACTGGGCATTGGCATCCTCAAGGGACATGGGATTCGCATTGGAGGAATGTTAGAGTACCTACTTCGTGGCGTCCCCTTCGATAGTGTCAAAGTAATGGGACACTGGAGCAGCGACACATTCCTGTTGTACTTGAGGAAGCATGCCATCGTGCTCGCGCCTTATCTGCAGGACAGTCCGATTTTGGAACCATTCATGTGGTATGTGTCGCCTCCCATGCGCTAATCATTTTCATATGCACGTGAGTCTTATTTGCCTGTCTCCTTCTGTTTGGGGCCAAGCATGTGCTCGTTGTGTTGACAGGCTCCTAACCTTTGGGATACACAGCTTATACTTGCCCTTTATTAGGTACTTGCAGTCCATTTCAGCCTAAAAACCCCTGCGGGGTTTTTCCCCAAATAAACATGTCAACATTTTCATAGATTCTTTGTTGCTCTCATTGTCATCGGTACTTGTTGGTGTTAGCGTCATTTTAACTTTACTTGTCTTGATTTGTAATCCCTCCTTGAGTTCAAACACATAGATTGTATTCTATGATGGTGTGAGGCACGAGCACGTGCTTAGAATGAGATCTATGCCTGATATGAATAAGCGAGGCACGGGTGGCTTCTTTTCCTCACTCTCACCGCTCTTAAAATTTTGGCCGTCACAGCCAGAAATTTGCTACAGGAGTACCAGCCTGCTCAATTGAAATACCCACCCACCACACCCTTTGAGCAGCTTTGTACCCATCCTCGGTTTCCCTTGGACATCAGAGAGCAAAGGTCACAAATGGCCGTTCGGTTAGTTTGTGTTCCTGGTCTAGCTGAATCCCTTTTGTCAGCCCCCCCTTCCACCCTCCTTTTATTCCTGTTGTGCTCAGCCCTTCATCTAGGCCTCACCCTTTCACACTTTGGCCTGTCACTTACCTGACAACCCACTTCACTAGAGTTGGAACCGAATCGGCTCCCCCTTTTTGTTGGAGTACTTATAGCCTCCTGTTGGGCTTTTCACCTTTCACAACCCCCATGACCTGGTCTTCATATCAACATATTGTGGGCCCGTTGTTGGAGTGAGAGTTTCCTGCTATTTTCCTCCCTGCGTTAATTCCTCCAACCATGACTTTTGTCATGGGGCATCTCGTCATCAACTGCTCACAGTCATCCCGTGCCAGTCCAGACTCCTGGTTTGTCGACCACTTCATCAGTGGGACAGGTCATCACACCACCCTTGGAGTCAGAGACCACATTGTGGTCTATAGGGAAGTTCCTCCCCATCCCAACAGATCCTCCCCTCCTTCCTGCCTTCTCTGGCACTTTGACTCACATTACTGCCCGGAGCGAATCAAATGTGGAATTCAACATCTGTGATGAACACATTAGGGGCATTCACCACCGCACCATTCATGTCCCACATGCTGCAGCTAGGCTCTCTAGGTTGAAGCACCTGCAGGGGAGGTTGTATTTTTGGCCTCACTGTTTTCCTGAGATTTTGAAGCCCCCTTTCACTTTAATGCCAAAGTGTGCATTGCCTTCAATTGTGGGGAGGATTAGGGTGCCATATGACAGTGATGACTTGCCTCAGTGGAATCTGGCACCTACTTGGGGTACCTTTCCTAATTTTCCCTCTTATGGTGGTTTTGATTGGTTTTGTCTCAGTGTCTGGGCCTTTACCTCCTCATTGACCTCGTCTCTCGTTGGTCGACGTGGACCATTTGTGACCTTTAAATTGCTGCTAAACCCACCCGCCCTACACAGCTTATAATTGCCCTTTATTAGGTCCTTACAGTCCATTTCAGCCTAAAAACCCCTGTGGGGTTTTTCCCCAAATAAACTCGTCAACATTTTCATAGATTCTTTGTTGCTCTTGTCGTCGTTGGTATTTGTTGGTGTTAGCGTTGTTTTAACTTTACTTGTCTTGATTTGTAATCCCTCCTTGAGTTCAAACGCATAGTGCCTTATACAAGCTTGTACAAACCTGCATAGGGGGAACTTAGCTGTAGGTTCTGTGACTCTGTACAAATTTGTACAAATTTGTACACATCTGCACAGGCCCCCAGTAGTTTGCTGATGCTGTCCACGTTAGCTCAAAACTTCGCTTTCCTGTATAAGAGCCTATTCAGATACTCCCTGCAGCCAACATTTGCTTGTAAATGTTGACACCATATTCAATCACTATTGATGGATAACAACCCTCACCTAACGCTTGCACAGCAGGGGAAACTCTTTGCTGGTGCTGTTGTTATTACTGCCATCTGTGCTCAATATACTACTCTTCTTATGGCCCAACCTGAAGTACACAGCAATCAAACCAAGGTCCCCCATGTGCAGTGGAGTGACAATGAGATCACCACACTTGTTGACTATCTACATCAACATCGCTCAATTGCTGAAGGAGGAGGTAACTTCAAGATACAGGCTTTGGCAGATGCTGCAAACCATATCAACAATGATGAGGATCTCGCAACAACTTGTATGGGTTCACCAAAAACAGCCAAATCAGTCCGAAACAAGTGGCCATCGGTACGTCTAGAGTTGTTTCTTGTTTGATCATGAGCTGATGAGTGATCCTTAGCTTAAAAGCATCTACTATGCTATCGAGAAGTATTGTAACCAGACAGGGGTTCATTGGGACAATCAGAATGGAGTGGGGATCACAGGATCAGTAGCAGCAGATGTGTGGGGAACATATATCGAGGTGTGTGCGCCCTCATCATTTCTGATTTGTTTTCAAGCTCATATATTATTAGAAAAATCCTCTGATGCACCAATTCCGCAACAAGGGATAAGACTAATATGAAAAAATGCAGGCCATTATTCCACTGGGTGGCGCTAGAGGCCGGCATGCTTTTCACCCAGGCATCATTGCTCCTCCCATCAACAATACTGACAGTGAGCCTGGAGGGACATCCAATGCTGTTGTTCCAGCTGGCACTGTAGCTGGACTACCAAACACTATCACTACCACTACCATCCCTCATCACAGCGCTGCAACCTTATCTGCTACCTCAGTGATTGCAACCTCATCTGTATTACAATTAGTGCTACCCCTATACATTTTCTCTTTTTACTTACCATTGTATTATGTCATGGTCGCATCCTGCTGCTACTAGACTTCCTTCCATTGTATTCTTTTGTCTTACATGTCTCTTTCCTTTCTTGATCTTGTCAAACCCATTGTACTTATATCGCTTACATGTCTCCTTGGTCTTAAGCACGTAGTTATTACTGTGTTTCTTTACTTTAATCTTACTAGGTTTTCCCTGGAACTTCCTCGCTTAGAACCTCCAATTCTAAGTCGTCTGAATCTACTTCAAGTCTAAGACACTCTCTTAGTCTTGTCTTAGCTGAATGTTGTACTTATTGTACTTTGTATTGAAACTCACTCGACATTAACTCTTATTGAGTTGTCTTGTGTTAGAACTATCCTAGTTCATAACAGTCTGCTACCTCAGCCATGGTTTCTTCATCTGCTATCTTGGCCATTGCTTCTTCTACCGCTGCTAGCTTAAATGCTGGCAAATGCCCATATGCTGAAGCGATGATGGAGATTGAGACAGCATCATTTGAATCCAGCCATATGTCCATGCAACCTCTGTCTACCACCTTGGTAGTATCACCTCCTGCATCCAAGAAGGCACGGACTCTGGCACAGTCCCAGAACAGCTGCCATGCAAAGATCAGCAGCATCGCAAAGGCTGCAAAGATCACTCCGGCTGCTGCAGTGGTGGGGATGCAAGGTAGCATCAACCGTATGACTGATTCTTTCGAGACATACATGAGAGGAGGATCAGGTTCCGATGAACCAGTCACATGAGCTGTCAACATTTTAGAGGGTGATGATGCTGATATTCCACCGGACCAGCAGGCTTTGCTGATCAGTGTCCTTGGTGCAAGGGGTAATGAACATTTTCTCAAGTTTTATATTACCATGAAAGATAGGGTCAGGAGATGTGCCTTTGTTGAAAAGTTGATTGGCCAGCGAGTTGGTGCGCAGTTTCAAGATGTTGATGAAATGATGGGTTGATTTGCACAATCATTTACAATGTTTCAATACCATGTATCACTGCTATGTACCATCAATCATGTTGTATTCACTATGCATATGTTTGCAGCTTGACATCTCAGTACACTATGAAGTAGCGGCACTATCATCATCCTCGACCTCATCCTCTGTGAGATCAAGCACTTCTAAGCCCCGTTCCAGAATAACATGTTGATACTGGGCCCACATAGCTTGGCATCCTGGGCATCAACATCAGCATCCTCTGCCTCTGCCTCACCATCTTCATTGTCAACAGGGAGATTACTCTCACTAGGGTCATGCACACGAATGAAGTTGTGTAACATGCAAAGCACCGCTGGAATCTGTGCCTGGATCTCCATAGCATAGGTGGGTGGTAGAAGAAGTATGCAAAAATGTTGCTTCAGAATGCCGAAGATGCGCTCAATAACATCCCACACTGATGCATGCCTCAAATTAAATAATTCTTCTTTATTTTCAGGCCTGTAAAACTCAGATTAGAATGCCATAAACAGATTGGAACTTACCTTGTGTTTGCACAACCCCATTCGGCAAGGTGGTAACACACATTTCGGTAAGGCACAAGCAGGCCAGGATGTAGAGGATAACCTGTGTCAGTAAGAAAATACTTCTCTGGAGGAGTGCAAAAGTTGAAAGCACATGCATCCTCATAGACACATGCATCCATTGCTGACCCTTCCCACCCTATGAGTGCGTATGTAAAGTTCAAGTTGAAATCACACACAAAGAGACAGTTCTGCAACACAAATCCCTTCTGATTATGATAGACAGGACGATCAACAGCCTTGGGCATGACATGGATATGACTGCCATCAATTGCTCCGATAGTGTCTTTGAAAAATGGCCAGACTTTTGGATTGTTCTTGATTTTGGAGGAGACTGAACTGTCTGGAAATTGAACATATTTTGAATAGAGCAGGTCGCTTGTGAAAATGATAAGCATCTTGCGGAAATAACTATGTACTATTAGATGTATCTCTCAAAAGAAAATGAATTGCTTACTGCAAAATTGTATTGTTCGAGTGCTGGAATCTCTCTGCAAGATGTTTGATTGACAGACCAGTGACAGATGCATAGAGGAAGATTGCAAGCTGTTCCTCGAGTGAGACATACTTTGAGTCTGAATGACCCATGGTCCGAAGCTCATCAATAAGCTCAGCGAAGGCACCAATATGCATACCGAGCTCCACACCTGATGCATTCAGGGTGACCCGTGAGTAGCTTGACAACCCAGTCCTGCCCAGATAAAGCTGATGTATGGTATGGTTCCGGGTCTTTGGGATATAAGGTCTGCAGCACACTACATGCTGCATTAACAACAGCACCAATAATCAATGGAAAGAGTTTAAGGATTCGCTCCTGGACCTCTGGTCGAGGATCCATTATTAGCGTAGCCAGGTGCACTTGATCTATTGGAATCTGGATGAGGATCATCCATGGTATGATGTAGGGCTCCATTAAAAACCTCCAAGTTTTTGACATTGGAGTTTTTGACAGGTTTTTAACATGTTTTTAACCAGTCGATAACTCGAGGCTGATATTGGGGTGTCAAAAACTTGAATATATATGTATATGATCCCAGGAACATAGCATGTCAACTCTCTCTCTGAACATCCGAAATCATCGAACAATTGTTAAGATATGGCCGACAAACTGTCAACTACTGTCAAATTGAGAATATCATGAAGTATATTGCTCAGCTCGATGATTGCAACAAAAATTAACCTTGATGAGCTTCTTCAATGATATTGGGTGCAACAACACATGGTTGAGCCACCTCCAAACGGCACTCACACACCTTCCACATAGTATCCCCCTCGGAAATTCCAATTTTGAGCACTATGCTCCAGATCCGGAGAGGGTTGAGCTCTATGGCAGTACTGAAGCCGCACTGAATAATGCACTCGAGGTCACGTGTGCACCTGGTCTTATTGCAGTTGTTGATGTCCTAATGGCTGCCCTCAATGAGTTTCCCAATTCCACGCTGCTTCAAAAATGGGTTCGTGATCTGTATCGGACTGCAGTTTATCACTATAAGTGCGCAAAGCAACCAGTGAGGAAATATGTGCATATAAAATAACATTCACTGACACATCATATGAGGTTCCGAGTCCTACCAACACTGAAAATACAACAGCCGCAGCTACAGCAGCTCCCCTAACAGAATTAGGGTACAATAATGCCAAAGGTGACTCTGAGGCACTCAATATTGATGCTGGCGACTATGAAGACTTTCCCGACCCAGTTGCGCAAGGCCCAGGTGGCCATCCAATTGATACAAAGCTCCTCTCACTCGCAATCCGATGTTACAAGAAGGATGACCCATCCAAGGCACACATGTTTCACTGCGCGGGAACAAATACTGGCTGCACCACTGCGTGGAAGTCCAAGAACTGGGTCAAGAGACGGATCCTTGTACATGCAGCAACCTGCGAGCACCTTCCGTGCAAGCTCAAGGAAAAGCTCGATGGAGGCTTGGCAATGGATGCTCCATCAGCAAAATCTGCAGTACTTAACTGTGCCACTGCGAACTCGAAAGCTCCACATTCATCCTCTGGCATCGCGGTGACAACTAAATCCCAGCCATCTGTTGCCCCACTCACAAAGAAGGCACAAATCGAGGCATTAACAGCACAGCTCCATGCTGATGTTGTGCAGTTGTTCTGTGGCTGATCATGCCAAACAATACAGATTTCAGCTCCTCCTCTTGCCATGGCTATCGCCATCGTCCAACTTCGGCAATACAAATGAATACCTGTCTGGCTCACATGGCCCAAAAGTCGAACCAAATCCATTTGAAACATTTTTTGGCGGATCAAAACACACTGGCAAGTCTGCAGCTGTGATCCATTCACAGTTCATGTGCAGAGTATTTGCAGAGAGCAAGACAGATGTTGCGCTGTTCATCAATCCAACTGGTACTGGCACTGGGAGTGTGTGGCACATATTTTGCCCATTTTTCAGTGGTCCAGATGATCAGCTTGCACTTGAGTTTGTGGTGCAGCTTTGTGCTAATCACAGAATTAGTGCAATGGTTGTGAGGATGTCAAAAAGTAGTGCTGAGAGTGCTGCAGTTGAAAGGCTGTTGCTTGCACATCTAGAGGAGAAAGCAAGTTTAGATATACCAGATATAGGACCAAATGCCTGTCCCTTCGGTACATTACATTGTTTCTCTTTCTCGCCTATTTTCTCATGCATACTTTGTAGAATGTTGTTTTTCCAGACACATTTTATGGCCAGGCCAACACCGAAACATGTTTCCAATCCAAGACAGCCAATAACATCCTGTGGGCATGATACACCAACTCTCAACTCTCAGTCAAGAGCTTAAAGCCAGCTTCAAATAATACAAACGGTCCGCTCGCCTGTGGACGGTCCTTTGGAAGTATTTACTACAAAAGTCAGGAAGAATAAACTACATTCACCGTCTCTCTATCCTCATTTGTCAGTGTGGGTAACACAATGAGAAGATTTCAACTCAAGTCAAAATGTAAATGAAAAGTGCAAGGAAAACTTCTCTATGTTGGGTCTTTTTGCTGTACCTATGCTGCTACACTTGGAACAAGCACGTTCGACCCTAAAGGGGACTGCTACTGAACACAAAACCAGTTGTTAAGGCGAAGCTGTGCGAGAGACTGGCGCCTAAGGCGCGCGAGGCGCGGGAAAATCATGCAATGTGCAAGAAAATGCAGAGATAGACTGAGAATTAGATTGTGAGTGGTAGTTCGAAGGTAAGAAGAGTAAGTAATGCCTCCTTGGCTCAACACAAAGTCAACCAAGATGAGGTAAGTGATATGTAATGACTACTTAGTCAATGGGAAATGATGCCATATATGTATGTAATGATGAAAGATGATGAGAATATAGTTAATACGTACCAATGGGCTGGTTTGGACAATGGACCGAAGTTCTTAGATGATGGGCAATGCAGGGCACTTAAGCGCAGGAAAGCGCGTGATGCACGAGTGCGAGAATGTGTCGCATAGTGCGGGAAAGTCACGCACCTATAGCGCGCGAAGCATGGGAACATCACACTTCAATAGAGACTGACTGCAAACATGATATGAGGATAATGGTGCGAGATTTAGCAATGAACCGAGTGATGGTGAGTCGCAATATAGGGTGTTGTGAGCCTACAGAGATGTGAATCTCTACATCGGTGACCACAATGTTCGAATATCCCGTCAGTTCCACACGCTGGACACTGGACAGCGCAGTGTACAATCGACCATGCGCAAATCCATCTGTGCACACGTCAACCACAGCGCGTTGGAGTGTCAGACCTTGTAATCCAGCAGCGTGACACACCACTGGTGCTAGTACAAGTGCTCTATAGTATCAAACATGTGAAAATTAATATAAGGATTAACATAAAACTCGTCAGCGAGCTCAAGAACATCACTGTTGATCCACGATACATCTACCTTACTCAATCCAAACCTGGGCATCAGGTGTGCTGCTTGCAGAAGGTCTTGAACACTGATGATGGATGTGAAACGCTGTTGGTTACGAGTTGAACGTGCAAGTCGATAGAGGTTGGTCACGGGTTCCGGATCACACAGAGGTCGAAACCATTCGACGTATGCCAACAGATGAGGAAATTTGCCGTAGTGAGAGGGTAATTTGAAAATTGCACGTATCTGTGCGAGCCGCAAGCCTGTGGCCAAGGTCTCAGCATCATGGGCCAACAATGAGAGTGATTGACATACCATCCAAGCCTTCACCACTCTCCCATAGCTGGTGATCCGCCGCACCTAACCAGAATGGCTTTTCTTCCTCTACTACACATGACTCTTCTTACGAAAAATTCGTCGCCTCCTATGAAAAACTACACTTTCCTCCCATTTTTAGCACTTCGTTCGGCCCAACTGCTCTCCTCTACTCCACCCCTACCCTATCTAACCCCATGAGCTACAGAGAAGGCGCCAGTGGTGGTTGCGCAACTGGCTTTAGCATTTTTCATCCCACCATCAAAATCCCCCCTAGACGAGCTTCTAGGCGGGGAGTACAATGGCGAAGACTTCTCCCATAGCTGGTGATCCTCGACCACAAACATCACATCAAAGTGTGCAGGTGAAGGTGGCTTGCAGCGATCACGATTGGGAATAGCTGGATGAGTGCAAATTCGATTCAGCCACTTGAGGTCACTAATGTGGTCTCACCGAGGGAGCACTGGCAGAAGTAAAACCGATTTAAATAAGTCAAAACGGTCATACTGGCTGGCATAAATAGAGGAATGGGGAAAGTGATGGGTGAGGAATGTTTGAAGGGCGGGAATGAAGTCGACAGCACCAAAATCAGTTTGCAGATGAGACACGGAGACAGTGAGAAATGGGCAGCTATGTAGTACTACCCCGCAGCCCCACTTTTGACTGATGAACTGGACCAAGCCGGATTAAGTGAGAATGTGATGTGAGGCAGACAATGAACCTTGCCCATCTGTGGAATCTGCACTTCGATGAAGCGGTTGTGCAGTGTAGTGATTCGGACTCTCGTGTTCTCCTTTGTTCAACTAGCTTGAAATAATATGAGTGAGGGATCCGAGTATGTTCTGGAAGACATTTTGTAAGAGTGATAGATTAAGTTTTGCAACCTCAAGAACAGATTTGAAGATGTGGAGGCAGCATGATGACGAGTTTGAGTTCACAAATAGGAGCAAAAGATGGAGAGGAGCAACAACACAGCGGCAAGAGGGCAAAATGATAACTGTAAGCAGAGAACTAGGTAATGGTACACGATGTGATGGTAATGAAGGAGGTAGAAAAAATGTCAGCCAAAGAGTGCAGGAAGATCAGGAATACCATCACATTCATCTACTGCCATGGCTTTGAGAAGGTCATCATACACGGAATCATGGCTGCTGTTGATGGTACTTCTAGCAGATGACAAAGATTCGTCCTGGTGCACATCATCTGACTCCAGCGTGCACTCTATTTGAGTATGATACTCCATTTCCTGCTCCGATGCCGCCCATCCCTTCATGAAGTCGAGTCGCTCTTTCTTCAGCATAAACTTGAGCATCTGGAGAATCTCCATCATAGCAGGGCTGAGGTGATTGCGTTTTGTTGTACATGTCTCACTGCTCGATGAGAAGACGCATTCGCAGGGAATGGCAGAGGCCTGTATTGGCAGATAATCCATCGCAAGGCTGTAGATAGTGGGAAAGAGAGTTTTTGAGCTCTGGTCGACATGTGATCAATAATGAATAGAAGTAGGTTTAAAAAACGCACATTCCAACATGCGAGCAGGTCAGTTCCTTGAGCGCTGATATGGGATGTACTGTATGTGTTGAATTCCTCCTCAATCATTTGAACACCGACGTCATGACATGGCAGCGAGTCAATATCGGGAATACTGTAAATTTGTGCACCCAAGGTTGCAGCGCGTGGTTGGCGAGCAGGCAATTCTGCCAGTGGACGTTGAGTAGAGCTAGCTCTCTTCTCCTGCAGCTGTAGGATACATTAGCAGGAAGACACACTGTTTGAGTCAAGGTAGACATACCAGTCGCACGATAGAGTCCCTGGCAGTACGAGCACATTCTTTGCCCCAGTGACCATCAATCCACAATAAACACAAGCTAGGGTCAACAACTATACAAAAAGTCATGAGAGATCAAATTGTATCGAGACCGAACTCACACATTGTGATTGTGTATGCATTTGTCTGGCTCATCTTGTGACCATACTTCTCCGCCCAGTTAAGCCTATTGCAATCGTAGGCGCACAGTGTGTGGCGATCCAGGCCACCCCTTCCCACCACTCTATCATATGTTCTAATGCAGCAACTGCGCCACTCAGCATCGGGGTACTTTCGCTGGACATTGATTGCTGGCAAGCATGGGGTGCCTGATATAGATTAGAGCACATCACAGGCTTTAGTGATATCAGTGTGAACCTCTAAAATCACTTTGAGGTCTTGCAAGACCATCCACTCCATTGGACTCAACCTGTGTTCGAATAAGCTAGTTTGAGTCCTGAGGTGGCAATCAATAGCCTGGGACATTGTGAGTTCATGATGAATGTCATGTGAGACAAAATCTTACCGGGCGAAACATTCGGAGATGATTGAGCATGACATATGTTGAATCCCATCGAGTAGGCTTGTCACATAGAAGCTCGACGACTGGAAGCTTTCCTCCTGGGAACAAATTTCCTTGGTTGCCAACCAAGATAGCATTCCGAATGGCTTCGCGTCATTGACCTGATGCATGGATTACATGCATGATGTTCTTACCCCACTTGAGAGGTTTAAGTTGCAGAGCTTCCGAATACTCCTCCTTTTTGACAGAAGTACCACAAGCTTGCCACTCAGCAGGTGCTGTTGCGAGATCCATGGAATGGTAGTTGGCCAGAATGTGCTGAACACATATGTTGATGATGTGTGGGAAACATGGGATTTGGCGATCTATGGAATCAAACTCGATACTGTGCTCCAATAGCAGATGAGAAAGCTCGGCCATGGAAGTCTGATTATTTCCTGCATTATCTAATGTAAAATGACTGATCTAGACCAAGTCAGAAAACATTACATGGTGCAGTTAATCACTAACCTTATCCATCACTTCCGCACGATCCAGGAGCCCTAATATGACCACAGCAAGTGAGGCCCCGTCATGAGAACCAGGAAGATAGCTAAAGGCTATAAGGCCGGCCTTCAAAACAAGCTTTGATGCCTGTAGGGCGATCCAGTGAGCCGTCAATGCAATGATTGGACAGTGGTTCTTGTCTGACCAGAGGTCAGAGGTACACGATATCTTTCCTTCTGCATTCTGAAAGAACATATGAGAATTGGTGAGATCAAACAGTGATACACTTACGGCCAGATCTTGTTTTAAAATGTCGAAATATTGATACCATGCTCCAACTATTAACTCACGTAGTTTCGTCCGATGAGGAATGTCGCACTCCCATAGGTCTTTCTGTAGGAGTTGAAGTAACTGTCGGAACTCAGGGCACTCCATTAAACTCATTGCCTAGAGACAATTATTAATAACAATTGTAGAGAATAGATAAGTACTCACTTGGTCGTCGGCTACAATGAACTTGACGAGTTGCCTGTGCATCTTGTCAATGGTGAAATCTGGTATCACATCTGCTGGTGCTGACCCCCCATCCTAGGCTGTGAACCAAGACCCCCACCACCGGGGGGGGGAAACCAAACAACTCAAGAGACTTGTCAGGGTTCTGATCAAGCTCTTGGCCTATCTGTGCGAGAGTCCACCCTATATCAAGAAGGTCCCGAATTTCCTTCGTCCCGACTTTCAGTTTGTGTTGCTCAAGGGCAGTTATATAAGCCCGCAGGTGAAATTTGAGCAGATGACTGCGAAGAGTGCCTGTGGTGGTTGACGTGCCATATTTGGCAACATCGTATGAGGGATCGTCTTCCTGTATGTCCCTAGTGAAGGATGTGAGAAAGAGAAAGATAAAAGACTTAGAGATAGTACTCACACACAGGGTGTACATATGCACTGCTCCGACATTGTGTCTTTGGTGAAAAAATGGTGCACCTCCGATCCTAGCTGTTTTACTCAACGCCCTGTTGCCAAGGGATTGGATCGCGTTGTATCAGCACCTTGTGCATTTGAAGTAGGCTGGGGCCTGGGTGGGCTGCTTCTACTGGGGTTAGTAGGCCGCCGTCCTCCTCTTCATCAACATCGTCAACAATTTCAAGATTGATGAACTTGCCATCATCCGCCACATGGCTTCGACCAGCCCTAGGAGCTGTACTCTCTTGATGCCTTGTGGTGGGCCGTCAAGTTCTGCGAGGATTCTGGAGAGTTGCAGTCACTGCAACACGAGCAGCAGCAGTGAGGGAGGTTGCAATGGGGGGAGCTGCAGCAGCAGGGATAATGTCTGGGGTGTGTTTACTGGGGGAGCTACAGCAGCAGGGGATGAAGTCTGGGGTGCGTTTATAGGGGAAGCTACGGTGGCAGGGGATGAAGTCTGGGTGGGTATGTTTAGAGGATGTCGACGAGGTGGCATGGTCGTGTTGGGAGTCCAATGAGGGATTTACTGTTCTATATATATACTGTTGTTCTGTGAGCCCCAGAAAATGTGAATGTGCACAGCACTGACTCACCTGATGGTAATGCAGCAAGCATGAACAATAAGGCCGCCTACATGTAATCGCGTCTCTTGCCAGTGGCCTCCAATTAGCGACATGATATGCGGCTAGAGCCTCGAGGAGATTTTTCAACCCTAAAATGTTGTGTAGGATTGATTGTATGAATTAGCCGCTAGGAGCCCGCTAAACGAGAAAGACCATACCTGCATGCATTAGAAGATGGAGGTTTCCGATCATTGAGCATTGTGCAATCATAAGTCACAGATTCCTTAGGTCTGACTGTGCTGGGTTCATAATAAGCGATATTGATTGGATAAATTGAACAAAAGTACAAACCTGATCTGTAATCGCTCCACCAGTCGAGGAACATTCGACAGCATGTTGCAAAAGTCCCCCATGTGCCATGTAGCATGCCGTAGTGCTTGAATGTAATGGGGTCACCTCATGCATCTGCGACTCTGCATTTTAGAAAGCTTTTCTGTACTGCCTGTCGTGAGATATGAAAATGACAGGTGGTCGAAGTTCTTGGTTTACTGGTAGGCCCTTTCGATGATGATCAAGCTTATTGTCAGGGTGCAAATGAAAAAATGATCATGTGACTTTTCAAAAAGTCAGTACCTGCAGGCTGCAGGCTGTAGTATAGCCTACAGCCTCTGTAGAGCCGCATTTTCGTCGTTCTCACCCCAATCCCTATGCAACATGATGATAAATGACATACATACACAAACTCAGATCTACATAAAACATTTGCTCGAGTCATGGGTACCAAAAGAAAGAAAGATTGAATGGTATAGTACAAAACTACATCTTTTTACGATGTGGTGTCTTGGCAGCAGTTACAGGCATGGGGTGACCGTTGTGTGGGCGCAAACTTGAAGGCTTGAGTTAGCAAGTGTGCGAAGAATCAATGCAAACCACTCACATATGATGAGTTGATCTGTGGAGAGGTGTTGTCTTCAGTCGACATGGAGGCACCTCCTGGCCCACTGAGTGATCTTTCGGGGATATAGGGGGATGTGTGATGAGAGGATCAGGCTGACTGAAATCAAGCAAGCATGTGGCTGGCGCAGGTACTGTGGCATGAACTTGGTGGAGCAATGATCGAAGATAGTCATAATCAGGATCTTCCAAGAATGCGAGATTGTGCAAGTAAATGAGCATAGTTGTGATCTCAGAAGGAATTCCAAGGCATAAAACTTTGATGGTAGTGTCTACCTTGCGTGCCAGTATGGAAGAGCTGGGGAGGTTCTCATGATCACTACTGAACCATGGAAGGGAACTGCATAAGAGATAAATCAACACATATACAAGTGACTCGAGATTGTCACGACAACCAGGCACAACTCCCAGGTGGTTATTGATTGACGCAAATGCAGGAGTGCCAGTAAGACGTCCACCATGGCGAAATGGCATGTGGGCTTGGGCGGCAGTATTCCAGTACTCTTTGGTGATACCAAAATCAACAATAAAAACAGTTTGCTGCAAATCGCCTCGACCAACGAGGATATTTTGTGGTTTGATATCGCCATGAACATAGTTGTGCGAATGGATGTGCTCCAGAGACGAGAGCTGGGAAATGAATTAGCATCTGCCAATGCCAGGACCCACCATAAACCAGTTGGTCTCCAATATTCAGGATGGCATGAAGGGTGAATTTCTGATTGTGTGCAAGGAAGAGATCATGTAAAGATGGCCCGAGGAGGTCGAGAACAAGGGCGTCAAATGTTGCCTCTCTACCGAACCACTCAACATGTGGGATCCCAGCTCCACCTTCAAGTTGCTTCAAAATGCGATATTCGTGCCCCAAAGAGGATGAGTTGTTGACAAGAGGCTCGAGTTTGATGGCAAGATCATCATCATTGATGATGTTCCATGCACGGTACACAACACCTAGTATGTGCACCCAATTTCAAAAAAGAACATGTACAAAAACAACATATTACATACCATATGAGCCAGATCCTAGAATGTCTCCCAGCCTAAATCTGCCATTGACTCGGGTTGGGACCTTGTTCATAGTACAGTAAGATATTAGAAGAATTGTTAGACAGGAAAATGACAGATTCCAACAGACAAGGCTGGCGTCAAGTTGGTTGAAGTGAGTTTCATCCAGCTCAAGCTGCCTTTCACACATAATGGGCTTGAGGTTGGTTCACACGGCTGGCTGAGGTGAACCAAACCAAATAATCAAGTGAGCCCGTCAATTACTAACCAAACTGCCGCATAACCAATAGAAGCCGAAGCCGAACCAGCCATAGCTAAGCCACCCCTTTACTAATGGCATACCTTAATTAATTTAGAATTTTATCAATCAGAAAACAGTGTGATCATCATTCGCGAATGAGTTGATGCAACCGAGGTCTTGAGCATGCTGGAGATAAGGTATGCAACTTTTTTTGCTTGTCTACATGTGCCCACCTCAATGATCAATCCTCTCTGTGCAGACTATCGGTTCCTTCACTCGCCACCACAAACAGCCAGAAATACATTGACCGGGGTCATCAACGTTAAGTCAGGCAACTCTATCACTTCATAAACAACATATACAAGTAAGCCCTCCATTCATTATTTCGTACATCTTTCTCATCTTGTTTCAGCCTGAGGTGGTAACATTCAGACACCCAGGCCATGTATATTAGGGCCACAAACACTTACCATCATAGTCAATCCGGATGCACTCTCTGCAGTTTCAACATAATCACCAACTTTTGGCACCACCTCAGCGAGATGGCGGCAGTATTCGCCTCCCTCTGTGAACACCTCTCCTCCCTTTGCAAACACCTCTCCTGCCTCTGCCTCGCCTTCTCCCTGAGCCTTGCCTCCAGCCTCTGCCTCTGCTACTGCCACTGCATCATCATCTCTCTCTGCATCACCTTCACCCTCTCCCTCTGCATCGCGCTCTCCCTCTCCCTCGCTGCAACTCTGCTCCATGCATGATAAGAGCACTGATCATGCACAAGATCAGCATACATGCTCAATCAGACACCGAAATGGTCGATGTATGACATTGTGCGGTGCCATTTTGCCAGGCAAGTACCTCAATCGTGATTCAATGTAAAGTATCTGTGTAGGACAAGGAATTGACGATAAATGTGTTTGAAGGTGTTGATTTCCTTTTTTAGCACAGAGGCACTTACCGCACCTGTTCTGATGCCCACCATGGCAATCATCACTCAGGTGAGCTTTTTGACAAACACTGCTTTCACCTCCCTAACTACAACCCCCACAGAATGACCCCCTCATCTATACCGCTCTATCCCAGGTGCTCTCCTCTCCAGTGCAGATACCACAGTCTGTCATACAGCAGCCTTTCCCCACCCAGCCACAACTGCCACAGCTGCAACCTCAGTCACCCCAGCAGCACACAAATGCCAACCCAGCGCAACTGATGCCATAAAACCCTGCCACATTTCAGACCGACTACCCTGGCTCATACTCCCTCCTCTTGCAGAATGATGGCGCCAAGCTAGCAGCTTTTGAAGCACATGATGATCACCTGCAGAAGACCTACTCTACAGCACACGAGAACAACACAGACATTGACTTGCTGGAGACGAACATCCATTCCCTTATTCAGAGCCTTGGCTTTGACCTGTCAACTTTCGACACTGACTGTGGGCAGCCGCATCTTGATGATCCCTATGGGGTAGGCTTGGGGCAGGATTCTTTTGACATTAACTCATATCTTAACGGGATGGATCTGGTGTATGATATGGCTGGGCATAGTATGGGCCAGGGTGAGGAAGACCCAGATATAGAGAGCTTAAGGCTGGTAGACAAGCTGGACTCATTAACGGCACATGGAGCAGTCATAGACAAAAAAGTGCCGAGTGAAGAGGTACATGCATTTCTTGATGGGGTGGCTTCTCACGAGGTGCATGGGATAATATATGGGTGTTCACATTCTCTCTTTATCTGTCCTCAGCGACAGTACAGATTTACTTTCAACAAAAGGCATGAAAACAATGAGTAAGCAGCAAGTTGCACAACACATGGATGTCACGATCCACCGAGATGTCAAGCGACCTCATGAAACAATCCCCGGTTTCACAGTCAGCAAACTTGGTGGACCAAAGTATGAGCTAGTGAAACTGATCATCTCAATTCTAATCGAGAATGGTCAGATCCTAGATGCTTCAGGATATTTGGAGTTGGGGGGCTTTGTTTTGGAGAGCTTGAAGGAAGGAGCAAAGGCTGATCCTAGCACAAGTCTTGGAATCATACTAGAGAGAGTGGGCTGCCATCCAAGTCTCTTGCTTCTTCGTTTCCCAACTGTTACCCATCAAGCACACTTATAATGCTGGCAATCCATTCAAAACTTTTCTTCATCAATTAGAAGGTACATAGTCTCTATTAAACACAATTGATAATCAAGATTTTGTGCTTCAGATAGCCTGAAAAGGTCATGCAATCCAAAACAAAATCAGGGAGAATGAGGACCTCCCACAATGCCCGCACAGTTGAGGTAGCATATCTTGCCTTGCATGATGGCGGCATGTTACATCATTATTGAGGAATAGCATGCTACTCTAGGTCCAGAAACCATTGCAAAAGTCGCTTACTATCAGAAGGCCTTAAATAGTGGTGCGATTTCAAGTGAAAATAAGGGGAAATGAGGACCTCCAACAAGATTCGAGGATAGTGTGCTGCTATCCTTTTGTTATCATGACCATGCTATCTTACAGTGCTGAGACAAATTCCCAATGTACTCCTGTATTTCTAGATCATTTATGTCTTTTTCATCAGGAAGAAATTTGATTCAATATCTATGGTGTTGTAGTGCGGCAGCAATATTATACTGCATTGCATAGCATTCTCTGCAAGCTCAACAAGTTAATGAATGAGAACGCACAACAAAGTCGAGACAAGTGCACTACTGTCCTTTCATTATCATGATTGTGCTACCTCACAGTGTCAAAAAAAACTCTGAGTGTACCCTTAAATTTCTAGACCATTCATGTCTATTTCATTGAGAAGAAAATTTATTCGTGTATCTATAGTGTTGTAAGGACCAGAACCTACAAAATCCTTTTTCACTATTTCCTTGAACTCCCTGAGCATCACTATGTACCATGATAGCTGTGTATGAAGGAGTGATGCTAGATAGATGTTTTTTTTTATTTATTAAATGAATGTCAATGTTTATTTAAGCTTATAGATTGAAATGTCTAATGTATGAATGCTTATAAATATTATTTATAGTAGTGGAACAAGTTTCCAGAGGTGGATGCAGTCCTATCTGTGATGTTTCAAATCCTTTTATATTGTCCATCTGGATCTCACCCCATTATATATAATAATATATTGTAGTATATATTGTATCTGGTGAGACATGTGTTAGGTGTTTGGTCTTATCTGATCTGGATATTGTCCCATTGTATATAATAATACATTGTAGAATATATTGTATCTGGTGAATCATGTTTTACATGTTTGGTCTTATCTGGCTAGAGCACAGATGTCAACACAAGGGCAAAGTGATATGATGAATTGACAGCTGTCATTCAGTGACCAAATTCATTATGGTGTTCAGTGCATATATCCACTGAAGTTACATGACTGATGCATAACAGATCTGTGCAACTGTGAAATTTTGGCATATAGAATATTAGCACGAAATTAATTGAGTTTCTATATAACCCAATCTTGCTATAGTGCTTCTACTCTTTGGGTTTGATATCATACTGTTAGTATTATCACTGTCCCTCATACCATGCAATCTGTTATACTTTTCAAGGCATATGATGACCGAAGTGGCATTAATAGTCTGCCATGTGAAATAGTTTCCTATATCTTTGAATTGGCCATGCTATTTGACAATGAAAGTGAGGAAGAATAAAGGCAACCTCTGTTTCAAAAGTGCTTGAAGATGCTTGACTTTACAGCCTGTGGATTGCCAGCTCGCCAAGGAGGTCATGAAGTCAGAAGTGCAAGAATGGGTAAAACAACATGTCAATGTTGAAAATCAGTGGAAAGCACTTACCTACACTACTAAAGTAACACAGCCAGTGTGAGAACACTTTACCACTATACATAACATGTTGGTGCCTCTCATCATCAAGGCAAGTACTTTTTCCTTTGAAAGTTACTTGCTAGGCTAATGAGGAAGACATCAGCAAACTATTGATTTCACAACAATTCCCACACTTTTGACAAGTCTGCACAAGTCCGCACAAGGCATCACAAGTCTCACAGACATCACAAACAAATGACCATAAGTCTGGATATAAGAAAACAGTAGCACAAGCAAGTACAAGCCCACAAACCATACAAGCAACACAAACTGTTATGCACAGTGAGGGAACCAACTATTTACTATACTACATGGTCTAATAGATTTGTTAATAACAGAGGTATGAAAAAAAATGCACTTACTACTCAGTGTCATGCTCAAATAGTAGTAAACATTGTGATACTGCTTTTCCTCTGGTGCTCTGAGTGCATGCATCTGACATTGAGGTCAGCCAATAATATATCTGTGTTCACAGCTTCTGCCTGGCAGTAGGAGATATGGATAAGTATTTGATGGTGTTCCAAAAGGCAGTGGGCCAGGTATTTTTGAGCTTAATACACTTTATGTTTGGCCTAGGCTGCCTTGAGTACAAAGTTGGAGTCTTCTTGTTCTGCTGGCTGATTGACCAAGTAGTAGATGGATTGGTGTTATTCTGAAGACTGATTTATGTTCCAAATAATAAAGAGATCTGCCATGAGATATTAGAGCTGTTTCACAATGCTCGGCTGGATACCCTGGATGTGCCAAAACCTTAGAATTGATTTCCAAAAACTATTGGTGACCTATATGGTTACAGACAGTGCTCCAATATTTTCATTAGTATTCCATCCATCCTCAGATGTATTATCAGCTGTATATCTATGTGTACCATAGACTGTTGAACCATTTGGATCCCATTCAAGGATACTTGACTTCCAGATTTCCTTCAGAATGTAGAAGAAATTGTCATCCTCTATCTGGTGCTATGTACTCTGTAGCATCTCAAGTGATTATAGTAATAATATTCAGCTATGAACACCCTGTATTCAATGTGATATATTCCCATCAATTTAGTTACTATCCTTCACCTGACAGCCCCTGATTTGCTTACTGTCCCTGACCTCATAGTCTCTGATTTGCTTACTTACTTTTCCTGCCTCTGATTTAACCACTGTCTCTGACATGATAGCCTCTGATTTGTGCGATGACCTGTATATTTCGGCTCCATTCAATACAATTCTTTGATCATCATTCTACATCTGTCTATATCATTAATATATATGATTTACTTTAGCCTGTATGCCATAATGCCAATGCATGTGTCTTACCATGCCTTCTCATGCCTTCTCACTGATCTGTCCATGCTCTTGAATCTTATGTTTATGAAATAGACAATGACTCTGACACAAGGATATCTATTTTCTCCCTGTTGTTTGCCCTGCCTAATATTATCTGTAGCTCCAACTCCACTTTCATGTCTAGCCGACCATCAATTACCAGCTATACATACCGTACACAGAGCATGAGAACATTACCTCCCATGCGCAATGTCACCCCAAGCTCTGCTAATTGAAGCAAAGCACATTCTTGGAATGTCTATTCAACCATTTGCCTAGTAGTGATTGTTTGATTGCTCACTTCTACCTGGTATATGTATGTAACTCTTAGAGGTATATGATACCAATTATAAAGACTCTGATGACCACTTGATAATTAGAGTTGGGGAAGAGTATGGTTGTATCAGTATGTGTTACCTCATAGAATCAGGTCAGTACACCGGATGCTTTGAGACATAGCACTTGTCCACTTACTTACTTACTCATATCATATCTGACAGGATATGTGGCTTGATATACAATGATATTATAGACAGATTAACTTGGAGGACAAAGGTATCAAGTATGTTTGTCATTTCATCATTGGTGCAATGATTCTGACAGAAATGACAATTCAGCCTCACAGCTTGCATTGGAGAATACAAGCTTGTTCTCAGTGACCATACATCTATAGTGGATATATGTTATGTTGAACATATGTGCCTCATGACACTTTACTCATTATATAACTCATGTGATATCTGTGCATTCATAGTAGCTTATGCAACAATTTTGCAGTATGATAAGGGTGATTTAGCACAACCTCAAATTCCAACTAAGACCCTCTACCATTGATGGACAATACACATGCAATTTGTAAACAGTGGTAACATTACATATTTGGATGAAGTTAATATATGTGTAAGCAGATGTCTGTGCCGTTCCTCTAGCCCGGTCTCATCTCTGTGCAACATACAGAACTCACTACTATTTATACACTGTGGTTGCAACACATGTGATCCTGCATTCTCCTCCCCTAAAAAGATGTGAAGTTTGCCGACAAAGAGCCAATCATTCTAGCATCAGGTCAACACAGGTTTGCTATGTTGAAGAAAATGGAGGAGAGGTACCAAGAAGATGAGAAGACAATTGAGAAATAGCTGACACAGCTAGTGTTTGAAAGTCTGGTTGCAGGACTGAAAAAAGACTGCAACCAGACCGAAAAAGACCGGACCTCAGTTGCTAGTTGCCTCAGGTCCAGAAAAGTCCAGTTGCAGTTGCCTAACTTTTGCAAAAAATGAAAGACTGGTACAAGACCAGTTTCAACTGGTCCATTGTGGGACTGGTTGCCTATGTATGGGTAGTACTCATTTAGGCAATTCTATTGGTATTGGTGGTCTAATCTTCAAAATTGATTGAGATTTGGGAAAGTTACAAGCATTTTAAGAATGGCTCACATAAATCTGTGGGGCGTGTTTTTAGGCGTGTTGGCACTGAACCACAGATTGATTTCCAAGCTTAAAAACCTTTAAAAGTGTGTTCATAGACCTCAAAAATGGTATGGAACATCAAATTTAGATAACTCTTGATGACTTATCATGCTCCAAGACTAGCACAAAGATCAGACGTATTAGAACGAGCCATACAGGGCGGAGTTTGGGAACCCTTTTTTATAATGCTCATATCTTGCTCAGATCTTAACAGTTTAATACAAATAAACCACTGTTAGAATTATGGGAAGGGGTACTACATTGCCACAGGACCGGTTGTGGTGGCAACCGGTCTAAAACCAGTTGTAGGACTGCAAAAGACCAAAAACATCGGTCTTTATGGGTCCAGTCCAGTTTTGATGATATCGTGGGAATAAAAAGATCAGTCCTGGTTCGGTTGCCTCCAAAAAAGGCAAAAAGACTAGACTGGACCGGACTTTCAAACACTAGACACAGCTGTAGGACTTGACAATGAACAGTGATGAAGACATTGACAAGCACATTGAACTCAGAAAGATGCTGTCTGAGATCAAAGGACAGCTGGGCATGATGAGTGTTTGGGGTGTGATGCTGTATAATAAAAATGAGGCAGCAGTGCATTTAAAGGCAACTCTAGATATGGTCTTTGTTGTCAATGAAACAACATACTGATGAATATAATTGGCATCACCTGAATTGAAACCAAGTCCTGCACATCTACAACGAGACACAGGAGGAACTATTAGTATCAATGATATGCAATATGGAGAATGCAAACTACGAGGGAGAGGAAGCAGCAGCAGTGAAAGTTTTTGAAGCCTTACTTGACAAACAAGCGAATGAGAAGAGTGTCGACTCGAAACTCATGAAGATTTTCAAAAACTGTTAGTTGATGCTAACATTAATGAGGTACATTTTTCCCATGAGCAAACATTTTCACCACCAGTGTGAATTAATAGTGTGTTGGTTAGCTCAGGAGATGGATGTGGTGATGGGCATAAGTGGATTGAATGCATCTATGTTCTCAAAACTAATGAAATACATGTGCGTTCGTGGGTGTGGATGTATACAATATACATGTCGAACATCATCAATGCATATTAACTCCTTGCATCCAAGGACAACTTTCCAACATATTACAAGGTATCCAAGCTGCTCGAGGTATTTGAGGGAGAGGAAGATGAAGCTGCAGACATGACTGAGAAGGTGAATAAGCTTCATAAAACAATCAATCATGAGCAGCGAGCCCAGGAGTGAGAAAGCATTTGTGATATACCTGTTAGATATCAATGACACAGTGATCCAGTCGTTTTCTGCCTATGAAGGTGTGTTGGGCACATCAATGGTCAATTATTTGGGGGCAATACCTACATATTGGGATAAAGTAATTGAGGCACTTCACGACAGTTTCCAACATTATGAGGCACGATCTAAGGAGGATATCACATGGTTGGACTAGATACTGGCATGCGCCATTGTGTGGCTGATGCCAATCATGAACAAGTATGTCCTGATGCCATTGATATCAGGCATCGTGATGGACAGGGTCTGGAAAGATTTATCTCAGTAAAGGAAGGGTATAGCAAAGTAAGCAATAGCCGAACAGAACAGGATGGTGAGACACTCATGATGAATAGTTAAGTGCTTGCAGTGGTTTGAGTTCCTCTTGGACACAATGAAAGTGTACACGCACAACTCACATGGCACAGATGATCATACCAAAGCATTGTTCAGTGCAATTGGGTGGGAATAGGAGATCTACAAGGAGCATATGATTCAAGTAGTAAGTCAAGAAGTCACAAAGAGAATGTGGGTGACTTACAAAGAAGCATCATGCAGGTCTGGAGCATGTTATGGGATGGACAGACAAATACAGTCCTTCAAATGCACAATAACATGTCATCGCCTGAGATGTGAGTGGTGATGGAGAGGTAGCCAAAAATGAAAGATGAAATCACAGGAAAGTGGGAGGTGTCGAAACAGTCAACAAAGGATATGGCAATGCACCTGTACAAGGTGGTCAAGAAGCACATGGGAGTCGGACCAGTGGTAATTCTAATATCATTGCTGACCACTCTAGGAATGAAGCCACTGTTGGCGACTGGGTGGGACTAGCAATACCAGAGCATGAAGAAGCATGTACCTCAAGATGCAAAGCTGTCAATTGAAGACCTGATGTTGGAGAGGGAGATCACATCAGAGTACTGTGCCAGAGTGTTGGCAGACCTAATGGTATAGAGTCTATGTACTAAAATTGAAGAGTTGGTGAACAAGCACCAGCCACATTTGGAGCTTAAATCTGCAACAGCTGGACCACTTGCAACTCTACCACAATGGACATACTGGGATGGTGTTAGCATGTGTGAACCAGAGATAGACAAACCTAAGCCGATGAATGAAGATGTTCTGAAGGAACAGCTGGAAATGAATCACTACATTAGCACAGAGAAATGAGACTGAAACACTATTCTCAAACTCACCAAGCAAATCAAGGTGTTGGCATTGGTGTGCAACACAGCACACAAGAAGAGTCCTATATCACAGGAGGTTGCTGATGCAGGGAATAAGTTGACAAGGTATATACTTAGCTGACTGGTGCATCTAGAGTTGACATTAGATACACTGATTTCGGAACTTGCTTGCTCACAAAGATGTCATTGATGCAGATATGTCTGATGATGCACTTCCTTCTGTGCAACCCACAGGGACAGCCCATCTAAAGTCGACTCTAGATGCAAACATTGAGCTATACAACGGCATCGACCAGATTGATCTTGGTGTATCCAGTCCTCTCAGCAGTCCTCCTGATTATGAGTCATTGGTGGACAACACTCAATCCACAGACCATGGTCCACCACAGCAATGGGGATGGTCAAAATAACAAGGAGGTCTTTCTCCAGCTGAATACCATCATATGTTGCTGGTAGCTTGGGATCTGGAATTTAATCGGTACAAAGTTCTAGAGCATCTAGACACTTGTTATTGAACCATTGTTTGCATTTCCTGCAGTATGTCTGGGACAGTAGAGCATATGATTGCATTTGTCACAGCGACACTGTAATGCTTGCTGTGTGTCCCGTGGATAGGAGATGAATTTGAATTTAACAGGAATGGATACAACACAGAATACCCTGGTGAGTTGTGCGAGAATTGGAGGAATTTTAGTGAGAGGGGCATCAGGTCCTCGTCATTATCCTCACTGTCAGAGTATTTCAACTCATCTGAGTAATGGAGTCAAACCTTAGACTTAAGGTATGAGGGGTGGGTGATCTAGGCGGCCTAGTTACAGACATGACTCCTGGGTGCTTGCAAAGTCTGCTGGCAGGCGGCCTTCATTTCATTTCTGTAAGTGAAGCCATTGAGTCAAACACTATGCGTTCAACAATGGGAAGATTGGGAAATTTTTGAAAAATTGTAATGTCAAACACTATGCATTCGACAATGATTAAAGTCAGAAGCAAAGAGGGTGTAACTGGTGATGTTATATAGGGTACAATAGTACCATGACCAACACGTGGTGGATAACGCTGTAGAGAATGATCCTAGGATGAGCAGTAACCAGCCATATTAGTCCACACGTATCCTAACCAACTCCGACACTCTCCGCATCGGACCCGATGCCCCAGCACCTGGAAACTGAAGATGTTTGCCAACCTGCACCGCACGAAGAAATACCCGACAACATACCTAGCACCATGGTCTTAGTAGCTAACAAACTTGCAACTGCCCCCCAGGTTATAGTTTCCGATACCCCAACGATCTCCGACGAACCCACAACTTTGGACCCGACGCCTGCAGACCCACAGTCTGTGGAGGACATGATCACAATGGTTATTAACATAGACACACTGACACCTGAAACCCTGAGTTTAGATCCAAAGCCACTAGCAGATGCAATACCCGAAGTGTCTGCATTGGACTATGCGGACATATGGGATATTGACATCAGAGTATTTGACTATGAACCTGAAGCCTCACTATGTCACCAAGACACCTCGGACAAATTCCTCTATGCATCAACCGTCATTTTGGTACTCACAAGTTATATTTCATGGTATAGATTTAGCATACACCCGAAAGTAGTACAAGCACCTGACAACAGCAACTTGAAGCTAGGACACCAGCACCCACATCTCCCACACCCGCCACACCAGTACCCGCATCTCCGACACCCAACAAACCCAATGCACCCGCATTTCCGAACCCCGATACACCTGCCCCACCAAAGTGCGTTCAAATCCCCAGAACACGGACTTTACCAGTACACTCGGCCATCGCACTCATGGATGGCACTTGCTCAGTATGAACACAGAAAATGCGCCCTTATTAGGAAAAAGCTTTGAGTCCGCTTCTCAGACCCGCAAAAGCGCAGATATACATACTGCAAATATGTAAAGCCTTCACTTGTTTTACCCCAGGTTTCGTCCTGAGATTCACTACTTACCTGCAAACCCCTAATACCTCATACCCCGACCTGCACACGGACTAGTAACAGACATTTCGGACTATAATGTCCAGACCTGAGAAAAGTGCGGACAACAAAAACCTAGTATTGATATTTGATCTTCACACTGCATACCATGCATGCACCTTTATTTACGTAGAAAAACCCAGAAAAGCGAAAAACCACGCCAAGAAGAAAGAATTTGGAAGCTGCATAAAGAAACCAAGTCGGATGGTACTCCGCACCCTCAGACCCATTTGCATTTACCCAATTTTACCTTTGCATTGCACTTATACCACCTTGTTCTCTTTTTTTTTTTGTTTTTATATAGGCACCCCAGTGGGGAACAAGTTCAGATCAGACACTCAGACAACACACATTGGACATTGGACATTGGACATTGGACATTGGACCCCCGCCTTTGCGGATTTCATGAACAAGTATGAGAATGGTAGGAAAAGATGTTGATGCAGAGAGTATCAGAATGCAGACATTGAGTCCGGACCTTCACATAAACACCCCATGCAATCCTCGCGAAACTAACATATCATTGGACCCGCAGCATTCCTGCAAATTCACGCACCTTTGGAGATGCCCACACAAATTCGGCCAACTCGCGCATATCACGCAAAGATCATCATTCCATGCCCATCGCTCAGCCGCATTCTCTGTGCCAAACACAAATCCAATGTCCGCTCCATATACATTCCCACACCTTCGGAAACCTTCGGACATTCCATTCCATCCAACGATGTCCCTGACTGGGGACAGTCAGTATTCAAAGCCACTAGCAGATGTAGAGAACGAACCTAGGATGAGCAGTAACCAGCCATAATTAGTCTGCACTTATCCTAACCATCTCCGACACTCTCCGCATCGGACCCGACATTTTTACCTTCGGACTCATCGGACCTCCCACGCACTCGTCCGTCCTATGTCCAGTCCTGTCCTGTCTAACCCCACTGGTGCATAGGTGATTATTCCCATTGACTCAAGCAGTCTACAGTGTTATTACATGTGTGCTCACACGGCCCATGCACCTCATGGCCGATTACATAGCATCAGACCTGATGTTTCACTACTGTTCTTGCCTGTACACCTCTGGACTTTTATGTACTTCGTTAAATAGAGCTAGGGCGACCTTGTACATCACCATCTAGTAGGAGTGCAAAGCCCCAATACTTGGTCACCCCATACTGAGTGTATAGTTGGCCTTAGTCAAATATACTTGGTTATCGTTCGTTTCGCCTCTGGACTTCCATCCTATTGTTCCCTTAATGTTTCCTTACCTTCATACACTGGTCCCGACGCTTTCCTTGTGTTTCCCTCACTCTCCTGTACTCTCCGCTATCCAAACCTTTGGACCTGCTGATCTTCGGACATCGGACTTTGCTACGTACCTTCAGACTTGATGTTTCACCTTCAGACTTCATCCCCTTGCATAATACTTACGAATCAGACTTACATCAGACAGCAGACCCCTTTAGGGTTGAACACTCTTGCTTGCAAGTGAAGCAGACTAGGCAGAGCAAATAGACTCAACATACTGGTTAGGTGTTTATTACGATAATCACTCAATCAGGTTGAATACCCTTCAACACAAAGCTTAAATCTTTATTGTTTGTGTTCTGCATCGCTTGACGTGAGCTGTGTTGTACAATCAACAACTACCATAGGTATTCTCACTTAAGTATGATGAAAATCTAAATCAATGTGTATGAAATAGTGCTTGTAGCGTGGTGGTAGGTGGAAAGTGGGAAAAAAGGAACATTTGTAAATCAACACAGATGATATAGGGAACACCAATTGTGATTAAAACTCAGCCGGCTTGCAGCACTCAGCCTCAGGTGGTGGAATATTCCAGCGGCTACGGTTGACTATCAGGTTGTTTTCACCAATACAAATTTTTTTGTTGTGTTATTCTATTTATTTATTACCAAATACGTACATTTCCCCACAAACTATTGTCATTCTCTGTGTCCTTGTCTTCGGCTCTAGTGTGCTCACTGTCATTCTCAGTGTCCTAATTGTCGGCTCCAGCATGTTCATTGTTGTTCTCAATGTGCTTGTCATCCACTCTAGCATGCTCATTGTCATTCTCAGTGTCCTCATCGTCGGCTCCAACATGCTCGTTGTCACCTTCAACCTACTTACTGCTGCTAATATTCTGCATCCCACCATTATAGTATTAAATATGCTGTAGATACATAGGTCAAGTTAATAAAATGACATTCTAACTATCCTCCAAAGCAGAAAGTCGTGACAGGATATCAGACAAATCATACTCTCGCCAGATAAAACAGCACTTGCAGCCCTTGAACTCCCAAATGAGGTCCTACGTGCAGCACAACGAGGGTAAGGCAGCCGAGTAACAAACATCACATCCTTGTTGTTTGAGCAGAAAGTCAAGAACAGACATGTGAATCAAGTAGTCGAGCACCATTTGAGGGTCCAGTATCTCGATGCTCACATTGAGGTAGTCATCAAGTTCACTGATCATTGGCGTATGTGTAGTTGTTTGAATATAAAGAACAAAATAGAATTAAAAAAATCAGTGTGCATCTGAGCCATGGTGTTTATAACTGCCCCAACTTCAATGCGAGCAGGCATGGACAAAGTGTTGGCTGATTCTGGCAAGATACAACAGCAGCGCACATTAACTGGATTGATGACGAGCATAATCCTGCAATTGAAAAAATACCCACCTGAAAGGCTGTCACAGTAGAAGACAACAATAATAAACAAGTTGAACAAGAGGTAATGTGGATGAGCAGGATTCGGTGGTGGGGAAGCTGTAGAGTTGGACACATGAGGAAGGTAGTAATTAGCATGATGAAGCAGCACAAAACGCACAATACATGCACCTCTGCAGCTTAGAGAAAGACACCCACAATCCCTCTGCCACACTCAACACCATAAACCTCTAGTAAAATAGTATCCCTTCCAGTTTTTGATAGACCGGCAGGAGGCGCCTGTTCAAGAATTTGGCTTAGTCAGGCTCCACAGGAAACCATCAGTGGGGAGGACCAGTAAAGCAAAGAAAGGTGGTGGCACTGACCGTGTCCCATGACTGCACAGTCACTCATTTAGAACAAAGAAAAATAGCATTGTATGCAGAGGAATAAGACTACAATGCGATATGAAAAATTGTTCAGTGACAAGGAAGATAGTCATTGAAACGATATATGGGAGACCTGACTTGCAGACCAGGAGTACTAAATCTCAATTCTTAAGGATACCACCTGACTGTGACTTTGGGAGCATGGATATATATATAAGGAATCAGCGCACATTTGACTCCATGGTTCGTTTGGAGGGCGAGCACTGGGAGGTTTGGTGAGTGAAGACAAGTGACAGATAACTAATATCAAAATAATTACCATATGTGATGAGCACGCTGGAGCCAATGATGAGGATACTGAGAATGATGACGAGGATGCTGGACCGGACAACAAGCACATTGAGAAAGTTTATCATGTGACTGTGGGAGATTCTCCAGACCTTGCCAGACACTCTGTGACTCATTTTGATTACGCTTGGCGTCACTCATGTTTCCATCATCAAACACTTAGCATTTGATTCAGGCTCATATTTCCATCTTCAAACACTTAGTGTTTGATTCACACTCACATTTCCATCATCAAATGCTTAGTGTTTGATTCAGGCTCACATTTCCATTGTCGAACACTTAGTGTTTGACCCCTGCCCATATCTACATCGCTACAGGTGCATGTCCTGCAGTGAACATGATTCAACTATGAACTTGCAATATCTACTTTCAAACAACCTCTCTGGTTTTTGTAACAAACTTGAACCAGGTGCTGGCTGCGCTGCATGGACAGTGCAGAGCATCTGTGATGATAATATGATGCAACCTGGATCAGGCACTGGCTGTGACACGTGGCCAATGCAGTAGCACCTATTGCACTTTCACCAATACAAGGGATATTCAAGCCTGACACATTCCAGGCATTGGGCTGAGGCCACCATGAAACTACCTCTGGTCTGTCACCTAGAAAGCATGATTATTAGTTCTGATGAGGCTGAATTGTAGTAAGCTTATGGAGGTCTATATAGTACATTCTGCACATGAAATTGATTTCTTCCTCTGACAACCCATTGTTGTGTTAAGTCTGATCACCATCTCCAACCAATAGGTCACCAAATGGAATGGCTTCAGTAGAAATACCATTGAGGACAGATGGAAGATAGTCAACACCAAGACTGTGCAAAGCCAACCACCATATCAGTCCCCATGCAGAAACACAGCCCTCGCTTGGGGATGATTCATAAACTCATGACATAGCTGCTCATACACAATGTAATCAGCATATGGATGATTAAAGGGTGGTCATCAATGTTCCAATGTATAAGTACAAAGTTCAGAGAGAGGGTGCCACCAGTTGGGGAGGGATGACAGTCATTCACTGTAAGGTCCTGAATACAATACCTTTTTTAAGCAAAGATAACACGATCTGCTTCATGTCTGAGCCCCAATTATGGTACAGGCACATTACAGCAGTAGCAGGGTTGGGGACAGCCAGAGTCCAAACAACATGAATTGGAGACTTGTGGGGCTTAATTATATAATATCAACATTGCAATAGCTGCACACAAACACACAAATATGAGCATGTATAATTTGTAGAGACGAGAGGGGTCTAAGATCCCAAAGGTCAGGCAGGATTGTATTTGAGTCAGACTCCTTCAAGTTGACAAGACACACAATGAACTTTGTGATGCATTGACAT